>CAAKMY010038899.1:6385-42676 GCA_901111285.1 Corrigiola litoralis
AATTCGGGCACATATGAGAGACTGATAAGAAAATTATAGCCCTAATATTTTCTCCCTGAATTTCCATCCTTTGGCTACTGATGAGAAAAACTCTCTAATACCCTACTCTCCGATTTTTCTCTTCCATAATGTATGAAAGGCAACCGGGCCAAGGTGTTTATATGTTGAACCCTACTAATACAGTCACAATACAATAAAACTAAAGATATTAGCTAGGAATATCACAAATATTCCATATACCAAAATACTTAACAAAAGCGATTGGAGAAATATACCACACAACAAACATGCAACGCTACCTCAACTCGCTCGACTAGAGTGAGTTTGGCTCGACTCGAGTGAGCCTGTTTCCCCGTTTCTACCTCTTTTTCCTTGACTCCTTACTCGAGGTCGCCCTCAAGTGACCACTCGAGCTGCATGGCATATCAAAATGTTCAACTCGTCTTTTGCCTGATCCGAACTCATCCAACCCAAAACCGATTAATCGATTATTCAAGACTTCAAGCCACAATCTAACATATATATCCCAAAAGTGAAACCATTGGATTTTCTACTTGTCTAAAGGTTCCAATTTAATCTTACTTTTGTAATTTTCGTCTTACTGCTCATACAACAAAGTGTTGAATCGTTAAACTATGAAGACTTAGAGCACAATGATGACTAATACGGTTTTTGGTTTCTTGAACTTAATGCTGCATTGACAAATTGCTAGTCCCTGACCTAACACTACCACCTTAATCTGTTTCCATTACCATGAGAACTTGTGTAGTTTTAGATTATACTTTTAGCACCAATGTACTACGAAGTATGAAGCAAACATTTATGCCGACAGATTAAAGAGGGGTATAGAAATTGTAAGCAAAAATAATGCACCCTTTACTTTTAAAACGAATTTCTGAATTTCGGCCCTCTAAAAGAAAAGAAAAAAAAACGGACTTCTGGATTCCGGGTTCCCAAGCATGGGCAGTTTATAGTTTCAATGTATAAAGTAGGAATTACAGGTACAGTTAACTCTTACTGTGTTATTTATAGAAGAACTGCACTGTTTAATGACTGTACTTTGTTTTACAGATCAAATTGTTTTAATTTGCACAGTCTTACTGTTTCAATTTAATTCCACGAGCTAGACAAAATCTTGATTTTGATCGTTTTATAGTCTGACGCAAACGCCTACAGAAACGCAGAAAATAATTTTTAAAGGTTTACAAGGATCTATTGGTGGTGATGGGAATGATTAATGAGATCCCTTTGGCCTTTTCTATTATACAATAAATTTTAAGAACTAAGGTCAGTATAGTAGCTCATTTTCACCTTCCAATTGTGAGATAAGTGCTCCAATTCTTATTTGTGATTGTGTTCTTTTATATCAAACAAGAAAATTATTAGCATATTTTTCAAATTTTTTTTTCTAAACAGAAAAGAAAATGGATGAGTTCGCCGGTTTCTTTGACACTAACTTGTGGAAATTGGTGTCCATCATTAAACAAGAACATTATAGAATTTAGCATGAAAACATTTTGGAATAAGAATGAAAGGATACAAAGAGGTTGAATGAGACATAAATGTCAAGTAGTTTGTCTGAGCCCACAAGTGAACCGGTGCTACTGACATGATGCGTAACATTTAAACCATGGTCCTCTACTCTTCTATCTCTGAATATTGGCCATTTTCTTTGTGGTGTGGCGTGTCTACCAACATGTAGGAAAGAAGTATAGATCTTGGTCTCACCTATCTCTTCGCGCCTTAGCTTCCCGCTGGCGCGCACATGAAGTCTGTACGTGTTAGGCATTCGGTTTCAAAAAGTACACCTTTAGTCTATTGATCATATACTCGTATGTGTACTACGTATTACTAGGTTATGTGTACTACTAGTCTACTAGGTTAGATTTAACAAACGCACCTCCGAGTGGAGTTTTGTATGATTTTTTCTTTTAATATAAGGATAATCTATACAGGCTTCAGTGAATGATGTCACCATAATGATTCGCGTTAAAATCTTGTAAATTGTACCCGATGTCACACATACAAACACCAAGTTCAGTCAATATAGCCCAATAGCTTGAACTAATTTAAACATCGGCGCCATAATAGCAACGAAGACACATCCACCATCTTCCTGTTTGACGGAACACCGCTTTTCAAATAAGATAGCTATTACTCAAATGTTATGAGTGGAACTCATAACCTTCATGTTGGGGGAACACACACTTAAAACACTAGACCGAACCCTCGGGAGTTTTATATGCAGAATTATTTAACGTGTATTATTTGTGTTTGTATATTTTATAATCACAAAAAAAACTAGAATAACCTAATTACCATATAATTGTTCTTGATATACTAAGGTCATGTTTTTTTCAGCTGAACGCATAACTGCATTGAACTGAAGTGGAAGGAATTGGAAAGAACTGAAGAGGACTTGAATGAACTGAACGGAACTGGAAGCAACTGCAGAAGATTGAAAGGAACTAAGCAGCCGAATTGAGTAAAAATAATAGAAGGAATTAACTTGGAATGACCTAAAAAAATAGAAGGAACTGAAGAGAACCGAAAGGATTCAGAGAGAATTGAAAAGAACTGAAATTCATGTGAGGAGAACGGGAGCTAAGTTATAAATCCATGAAGATACAAAATGCTCTTCAGAGTGCCTTCAAGAATAACGTGGAGAACAAGGCTAATTATGCAAAGATTGGTAAGGAGGTGACTGTGAATAGAAATCATAGGTTCCAATTGGAATCTCTCAGCTTAAAATAGATGCCAATGTCTTATAATGACACCTTGAATTTGGCTTGAAATTGTTCTATTATTATATTTCGCATTATAAGAGATTAATAATATAGTATAATCCATTTATTTTATTACATTTAATTCTTCCACAATCTAAACATAATGAAATTCATGAGAATTCTTTTTACTTGTGTAGATAAATTTTGTCTTCATCTAACTAGATAAAAAAAATAAAAAATTTTAAAAAGTTTTAGAGTNNCCCCCCCCCCCCCCCACCCCCCTCTCCTTCTTGTTTTTTCTTGTGGCCTTTGTCCCAGTTAGTTAGTGATTAAAATTTTCGTTTTTCAAGTAGAGTAGTGGCATTTCTGATTTTTCCAAAGTGGACAAATCTAAAGGGACTAGCTAGTATTCCACGAAACCGGGTCAACTAAAGCGCGAATAGTAAATGTAAAGGCGCGCCAAACCCCGTGCATTTGTAGTATTATAGGGTGGTGGTCTAATATAAGGCATTGTCTATTGCATTCCCGAAGTTCCTCCTGACTACTTATTGCTGGTTCCCCTATCGCCAATGGAAGGCTGATGCACCAAAAACCAAAGAGTCATAGACACACAGTCAAACAAAGGCCTGGCTGCCAGTATATATTTCGCACAAAGCAGGTAGAAAATTCAGCCTTACTGACATACTACTACAAGTATACTAATAGCATTATATGAACTAGAAAGGCCAAAACATTAATACTCCATTTGTATAAAGAAACAACATAAAGTATTATATAAGCCCGCCCAATGTTAAGTATAAAGTGATCATTATTTGACTTAGAATTGTCACTCCTATCACAATGTTGATATAATTGACCACTTTAACACAATTTACCACCAAGTCTAATCTAAGTTAGAATCATAGTAACTATCTATTAATAATTTATAAAGAAACAAAACTAAAATATAGTTCTATTTGTTTTTAATAATAAATAAAGTCCTTTCCATATCTAATTGTGACCAATAATCCATCACTTTGTTGATCCCTTCAAAAGGTAAGTCCTTTCTTTTTTACATACTTATTTATTTATTTTTTCACGACAGAATTCTGAATCAAGTCATGTACTAACAAAAATCAAGATTCTCACAACTTGATACAAAATATAATTCATGTAACAAAATTTTTCTGTTTTGCTTGGGGGTTTTCCTAGTACACCTCCCCTGGTTTCTTAAACTCTCCAAAGCTGTTACAAAATCAAAATATTTAACAGCCAACTTTGTTCCAATGTTCCTCATCTACGGCCGGGAAAACAACTTATTATTAGCACTCTACTTAAAATTTTTAACCAATTTTTTTTCTCTATTTTCTTTTGTACTAAAATGTATGATGATGATGATAAACACACCAAAAAAAGAAATTTTTGTTTTTTGTTTTTTGTTTTATAAAACCCCTAATGCTCTAATCCTAAGGTCCTATCTAGCCTCCTCCTCTTGGGAGCTGGTGCTGGACTATTGTGAGTAGAGTTTGCACAAGATCCTGAAGGAGTTGATAATGTATCATCACTCTTGTAACTTAGACATGCAGCATCAAGCACCCCAATTGGACTCTGAGGCACAGATGTTGAAGCTAAACCACTTGCACCATGACATCTACTGTTCATTCTCAAATCATGCATCATTTCAACACACTTCATTACTCTTTCCTGCAAGATAAATTGCCAAAACTTTAGCCACCCACAAAAAAGAAGAGGCATATATGATCATCATCATCAATGCTTTGGCTCCTTTTCTAGGTGTTGCATACCTTTTCTACATGTTCTGTGAGAAAAGAAAATGCTTTGTCAGGATGTTCTACTATTTGGGTTTCCACTGTTACACAGATTGCCACTGCTGCTGCAATCTCTGAGGGCCTGAATTCCAACAAGTCAATCCCTGCATTCAATTTTCTCAACCAATCAATACACCAAACCCACCACTTTAGTTTTACCCCCTCTTTTACTAACTACTGCTGTGCAAAAGAGAGAGCTATAGTAATAAAGAAGGGGAATTTAAGGAAGTATGTTATTAATAGTTACCTTTAATAGTGCATTGTATGAGTTGGATGGCCTGGAAGATTAAACTTGTTGGTGGCATTTGATCCCCACATAGTTTATAAATGTAGTAGTCTATGAAGGAAAATGGTGTCACTGATTGCATTCTCCACTTCAATGTGCTTAAGATTAAAAGTTCCATTCTTTGGATAGTTTTGGCCTCGAATACAAATTTTGATTCACCCACCTATAGAATTATTTGACACAATCATCAACACACCATGAATGATTTTAAACCTTCACAAGCACAATTTAAGTGCAGAACTATAAGTCTATAACACTATACACGAACACAACATAATAAGTTGATTGATAGTATTACTCACTTGTAAATCTAGGGACATGGGAACATCAGTTTCATCGAGTTTAGCTGCTAGAGATAGGCAGGCAACAGATAAAAGTTGCATCATCCAAGCTTTGCCTTTCTACAAACACACCAATGTAATGCATCATCAGCAAATGAAGCAGCATTTCATAAACACCCAACCATGAGATTAATGTATCATTAGTGTCAACAACTTACAGGTAGTTCATAGGCGGAAAGGAAGCGATCCAAGTAGTTTACAGATAGATAGTGGCATAAAGGTCCGAAATTGTAGTGTGATTGCACCTGTTCAATCAATACCAAATGCACTACTTAGCACCACTATTAATCAATAAAGTTAACCCAAGACAAAACATAATGTATTGCAACAAACAAAGGTAACACAAACATGACACACAAACACACAATGTGGTTCCATCATTGAAAAGAAACATCACCAAGGGCAGGTAAGAAATGCACAACATGTTTAGCATACTTAGCAACAAACAACAAACTTTTCTCACTAAAACACTTTACTACTTTCATTGATAACATCAACAACAACAACACCATCATCATCATCACATCAAATAAAGATTCAATCTTTACTACTTTTTCATGAAAATAACAAAGATAGGATAAACAACCACCTTTTGAATCCAATCAACAGCCTCATTTCTAGCACCCAAGTCCAAATCCCCACCCCTCAATCTCTTCAAGTAATCCCCACCCAAAAAACCCAATCTTTCCTTCTCAAAGAACTCACCCAAACACTCCTCACTTAGCATCATTTGTGTACACAAAGAATCAACAAAGTTCTGGTCTTGATTAACAATCCTTGCATTTCCTACACCATAGTCTTTTTCCCAGTGACAAATCTCAACATCATCCACTACATCTAAACCCTCACACTCATCAACATCATCAAAAATACTTGAATCATCCTCTGCACACAACAGACTAGAAACTGCATACTCAACACTTTGTGCCATCATCATCTGTACTTTATCTTAAGCTATATGATATGATGATATCTCTAACAGATTTCTCACAACCAACAAAATAAAAAATGAAAAAATGGGAAAATATTATGGTTGCTAAAGAAGAGGAGTGGGGGGGTTTTGTAAGAGCACAGAAATGTCTCTCTAGGGTACTGTGTTTTGTAGTGAGTGAGGGAGATACAGACAGAATGATATAAATATTTTGGTTGGACTATTTTACTATAAAGTTTTTTCTTGAGGATGATGTATAATATATAGTTTTGTAGAGGTACGAAAATGGAGGGTGTGATTATACACGTACTATACAGTGAAGTGATAAAAACGAAAGATTAGAGAGGAAATGATATGTGGATTTTTGTATGTGTATAAATCTTTGCTTTATATAACACGTTTTATTTTTGGTTCATATTTGACTCGTGTGTAATTATGTGAATTGCCTAATTTGGCTGTGTGAGTTTAGGGTCAGGTTAAAAGAAATTAAGTTATAAATGGTAGTTACTGTTGTGTAGAGATATGATAAATTATCGAGGATATTGTTGTATGGACTATGGAGGGTCAAGGTATGAAGGAAGGAAAATACCGAATCATTTTTCGTAAAAACATATGCACCGTTTCGGTTAAGATGTTGTGTATTTTGTTAGACTACCAAGCTAGTGTCATTGTGGTTATGATTTTTTTATATATATTTATTGTTAGATTTAGTTTGGATTCAAGTCGGGAATGATCATAGTAGGGTGACGATTGACGAAGTTCTACCTGATGAGATTAATCATTGTCTATGGTTTCGAAGTTGAGATCTCTTGTCAAGGTAAAGCAATATCTTTTTTTTTTTATGGATAACGTGAGAACCCACAACCGCTACTTTTGGTGCGTTTTGGGTAAACCCCCGGGTAAGTGCAATAGCCTACAAACCACACACACCAAATTAGCCGTGCAATGACATGCTCTGACTCAAGTGGCATAATCTTATCACCCAAAGCAATTAGGTCAACTAATAAGGGGTTAATCTAGCTTACCGAAAGCATTTTTTTAATATAAAAGAGATTGGACCCTTATCCAATATAAATTCCCTCTCTCCACTTAGCCCTCTCGAAAGTTAGACTCTCATCAAACCCAATAAGCCACACATCATTGTTAATAACTAATACTCATGCTATATTAGGTCTTCTCTTACTTCTCTATATCCTCATTATTCCATCCCTCAATCCTCGTAATAGGTGTGTCACGCGGTATTCGTCTAACATGTTCAATCGAGGCGACTCACATCTTATCCTCAATAGCTGCAATGCCCACCTTTTCTACCACATGCTACCACATTCAATGAAATCTTATTAGTCTCTCCTAATATGAGCGCATACTTTTTTCTATAAATTAATTTCCTCACTAGTTAATTATGATTATAGCTCATTGCTCAATAGGTCTCTCTTAGTACATATGCCCCAATTGAATGTATCATATACATTTTTGGCCGATGAATATTTGAATATGACACTTTTTACCGCCAACACCCAATTCCATACGATAAAGTAACGTAATTGTTGTGCGATAGAATTTTTAATGTAAAAACCTTTAAATTGATTGTGAGTGAGTAATTATACAATTCAACATTTCAATTCATCATATGAGTAGATTAATTGTTGTCGTTGTTTCCACCTTTCCTAATTAACTGATCTACTAAAATTTATTTTTCTACTTATGCCGACAATTAAGATTCAAACCCTAATACATATCTACAATCTTGGGAATTTCGACCCAATAACAATGATGGATAATTTTCATGTATGATAAAACCTTATCAGGTGTCTTATAAATTATTTTCACCTTGTTTTACCGAAGTTAAGTTATTTTACTAAAATAAGGTTGTTTGGTGAATGTCAACTTTCAACCTTATCACCCCCTGATATGTATGTGAAATATAAGCTAATTTTGCAACCTAGTTATGGAATCGGTACCTTATCACTTTTTATTGCTATATTTGCCATGTTGAATTTGTAAATATTGTTATAGTTAACACTAAATACCATATACTTTTCGATGAATATATTAGAATACGACTTATGAATGAGCCTCAAGATATCATTAGTTTAAACTTTTTGGTTGAGTTGATCATCTAGCCTCGCGTGAGGGGGTGTATAGAAGATAACCAATGATTGGGTCTCAACCATCCACTGAAACTTTTGATTGAGTCGATCCTCTAACTACCATATGATAGTGAGGAGTAAAATAAGCAAATCATATTATGAAACATATCCATGTGACATGTAAAACCTTTTGGGTTTGGTTCATTTATATTATCTTCTCCATATAATTTAGAAGGGTGTGATTATTGCTACTTTCTAAATATACTCTTAAACTTCCGTATGTGACTCACTCATAGTACTATGAGTGTTAAACAAGAGTCAAAAAGTTCGATGGGCAGTTGGGCACCCTATACTAGACAAATCAGGGTCATGATTGTACTAAGCAAGCTCACGACATGGAGTAGAGCGGTCCAAGATACTAATGTAATGCAGCAATCTCAGTCAATACGGGGTGCGATACATGTTGCTAAAAGCTGCATTAGATCGGCATATGCGTAATAACCGTTCGTGAGTCACGGTTAATTGGTGTGTCGTATGACAAGCAATTTCTCCTTGACGCCTTGCATAAGCCAGCTATCTAAAGTATGTGCTATTACGACTTTACTTGGCCATGATGTCTTCTATAGGATTGTACAACACCTCACTCTCTAAAGCAAAACCAGCTCATGTATGTGTGGTGTCTGGATTTAGAAAATAAGAATATAAAATATTTACAACAACAAATAATATTGTTAAATGTTGTAGTCGATAACCTATATATCATATCCACAATTAAATTAGCCACATACAATATGACATAGTAACAAATTTGATTTGAAAGTACTATGAAACATCTTTTCAAGAGGTTTATCCCGCATTGGAGGATGAGAGTAGTAAGACTAATTAAAAAAGTAGGTAGCATACTCACATTGCAAGTATACACCACAACACTTGGATTAACTAGTTAATTAAGTTGTTCTAGCTTAAAATCTTTCTCTAAGCTTCGTGCTTGCTTGGTGTCGATATTGAACAATGATGTCATAGTGCATGGTGCATACTTGGGTATTATAGTTGGAGGTGGATGATCCAAATCTCAAGTCGATATACCCCAAAAGAGAAGGTATTAACATTAGCATAGTGGTCGAACAGACCATAATCAAATGATGACGTGACCAAATATGTGAAAAGGGTTTGGTGATCGGCGGTTTGTATATCAAAAATTCCTCTATGCGAAGGGAAGCTCGGGCTATATACCCCTAGAAAGAAAGGAAGACCAACGTCAATTTGGTATAGTAAGATGATAATATGGCCACCAACGGACATATACAAGACGTGCTCATAGATCCTTAGATGTACGGGTTGTGGTTCGTAACGTGTTAGAAAATGGGACAAAGTTTGATAAGGTATAGCGGGTTGTTAATCTTATCAAAATTTTATAGGACATGGTTCGTTTAGTTATCAAGATTGTCTATCGCTCAAGCAAAAAAGTGGCGTTATGGACGGGAGGGTCGATAATACATATGTTTGGACTTTCGAGGGGGAGATATTGGATATCTCGCGTGTGTGTGTAGTTAGTCTTGTCCCACATTGAAGATATTAGAGTGATGAGACTAGTTTATAAGTTAATGGTCTCCTTCTAATAGTAAATGATGAGTTTCATGGTGAAAATCTCACATATGATGTGTTTTTAGGTTTTACTTGGACATGATTTTTTTTTTTTTTTGTTACATTTACTTGGACATGATTTAGTACAACTATAACTACTATACCAATGAAATCATAGAGAAATTTCATGCCATAATGTTGTCATTTGAGTGATTTCGAGCATGTATCACATACAATTCATTTTTTTTATCTACATCTTAAGGGAACAACTTTATGACATAATTTTTTGGGGTTAAGGAAGTCATAGACAACATAGAAACAACTGTATAGAGTGAGCCACAATGTCTTAGCTTAACCCTATATTGTGAATTGCTCTATTGGCTATCTCGATCACTTCTGTTTAGTTTCTCAGTATTCTTCTAACTTGCCTGAGCTTGGCTTTGGTCCACCCTCTAGATAAATTTGGTGAAGGACATGCACCTGCGTTACTCTGTTCAACCACAAGGTCCTCTCACCCTCCTCCACCATGGGTGGTCCAAGAGTGCATGCGCATCTGCGGATTACCATTTTCTACCACCCCCGATGGCGATTTCACATCAGAAATAATGCAATGCTATAAGTTTCCTATACGGCTATATGTATACGTGCTGACTGATGATATTCATAGGACACACGAATAAGTACATCAGTTCATTAGTACATCAGTACATGTAACATTGTATATTCATATTATTCACATTACCAAAACTTCAAACCCCAGCATGTTCTAAGAATCTAAGTTGTAACATGGATTAAAACAACCGTTTAACAAATAATCATGGAATGACGAACCAAAATTAATGTTATGTCAGACGCCAGCTTCAAATTAAGTCCCCTGTTTTTCTTTTTTTCTCTTTGGTCTATCAGCCTATGTGAAGCTTCATACTGTATCAAACATCAAAATCAGAAAATATCATTTGATAGAAGGCCAACATCTTTTCTTCATGGAAAGGGATTCTGCACCTTGACAAAGAGAAGTTGCACTTTCACCTTTTTTTAAAGCTTTAAGCTAGTTGTCTCTTTTCAGGGTTTAAATATTAAAGTACAAATTAAATTAAATTCTCTTCCTAATATTCACCAATATGATGACGTCGAGTAATTTTGCTACGATAGTTGGGATTTATACGAATTGAGCACTAGAGCACCTACTCCTGTCCTATATCCATACTCATGATAATTGTGGAACATTTGAGCTTCAGAAAAATTATACTTACACTCACTTTTGAGGGGAACTTTTATTATGAATGACGTTTATAATAAACTTCTCTATAAACGTCGATCTTTAAAGAAGCATTGCACTATCGAGACCATATTGTCAATGTGTCTTCTTACAAGCAGGAATGCCACAAAAGTGTAGTCCAATCATTTTATAACGAGAAAACTGTAGGTGTATTGTTCCCAAAAATTCAAAACACTGTAGGGATATAAGTAATTAACTTGCAATGAAAACGTAACTACGTGCAAGTAAACAAATTCTGAACTACCTACATTAATCTACTCTAAGGAAGTTTGCAAAAGAGACGTGGAATTGTTTGGGTCAATAAGGTAATGCACAATCTCAACGGACCAGTATCCTACTTTCCCGCGAGTTTCAAACCTGGTTATGGACCATGCTATTGACTTACATGTTACTTAGTAATTTAATTATATAATTTTAACTGCAGGTCTTATCACTAAGTTGACAATAGAATGATATACATTATATATGTACTGATCGGTGCTAACAGCGCAGCTAACCTGCTGGGATCCGGTAAAAAAATATGTTCATGCCAAAGAGTGGATTATTAGTTTACATGAGTCTGCCTAGTTAAGACGGAATCTCATCAAATGCACAAGTGTGAGGAAAAACGAAATTACCAATGGTAGAATGATTGGGTTGATCATGTCAGTGGCTTACTATCTTAATTAGGATTAAAAACTTGACAAACCCTGGAATATACGGGTAATCTGAAGAGCATTTTCCAGCAAAACTGAGCTTTTAGTCAGTACTTGTGCAATAAGGTTTACATACTTAATTTCCTATGTGAGTCCCAACCTAGCGAGCAACACTTCTGACTCTCCATTAGAAGCTACGTACTAATTACCTTATATTGTGATGAGTATCTTGTATTCTTATTTAGCTCGACCTTGCATGTCGTAGCATTTGTCATTATTTACTCATAATCATAGTTAGCGTGTACTGTACTTTGAGAGACTTGTAAATTTCGAAGTCTCATCTTCTTGTTCTGATTAGTTTTCAATCATTATTTACTACCTCGGCTTCTTGTCCATGGATCTTTCTAGCTCATTAATTTTGTCTTAAGAAGCAAGCATAAATGTGCTTGTGGACCTCCAAGGCATGTCCGAAAATTATAGTAAATGCATTGTGCTTACCAACGACAAGCACATCGTAAACATAAATTAATAAGGCCAGAATCATCGCCATCTTCGACCGATGATCGTATTACATTGCCTTGAGCCCTTGACTGAGTTTATCGATCGAGTACTTCTTATATTAGACTGTATTTCGTTGACAACAAAAAAAATTCAGCTAGTTACTAGAAACGATTTAATTTCTTGCTTCAAGATGATTTGCTCCTTTGCCGGAGAAATTAATCCAAGAAGTAATCTAGCATGTAAGCTTGTAATTAATTTTTATAGCGTTAGTTACTGGAGCTCACTATATATTTGAGTGTATCAGTGTATACAAAAAGCTTAAAAATGAATGTGTGAGGACATACACTTGCTGCTTAACAAATTGCCGACATTTATACTTCTCAATATATAGTACGAAGTACCAACTATTGGAGCTCACTATAGATACATTGTGTATTTGCATTGTCAAATAATTCACATCTAATCGAGTAAAAAATGGACCACCACGCAATCTTATTTGTGTTTCTTTAGGACAAACACACCTTGGATGCTTATCCTCGCATTCGATTATGAGACTAGCTTAAAGAAATTGGCTTTGTGACTCAAGAAAAAGAGCCTTTTAGGGGGATATCTTACACTTTGGCACAAAACTCTATCCCTTAGCTTTATCATCTTATATATATATATTCCTTGAACTTCACCTTTTTTTCACACCCCATGCACCCCCTCTTCTTTTCTCCTTTTGCAGTGTTAATATTAGTAGTATTTTTACCGCAAAATTCTTTGAGATGCATGCTCTGATATGATATGCCCTCAAAGTTTTCACCTCACTCTTTTTCAAGAAAGAAGCACGAGTGGTAATATGGTCTGGCTCCTTGATCCTGGTCTTATTGAGACTTTATCTTTCTGGTCTAAAGGACAGATGTTCTTAACTAGGACTAGTAAATGAATACTATGTTTACTTGTTTACTACTCCATATATAAGATAAGAAACTTTGGTCTTTTGTACGTATTACTGATTTAAGAAGCAAGTTTACAAGGTTGAGATCTGAGCTCACTGCGTAGTTAGCTAGTCTAAAGTTATTGATAACACCAGATGCAAAGTTTCAAACACTCCTAGTGATATCTATGTGAGGTTTTTTTGTTTAAGACATACTCCATATGTCTTAGTACGTGAGTTAGAGTTTGTCACATTATTTAAACACTACGGCTAATTAATTAGTGTGCACGGTTTATAGACTAATGCATATATATGAAAGTTTACTAGGAGCACAACAAAGATAGCGGTATGAATTTTCACTTAAAAAAAGAAATTACTGATTACATGCTTATAGTGATCGTTTGAGAACCGAGCTGCCAATAAGATCAGCTATCTTTTCTTAAACCCAATTGGAATATCCTTTTGTTTCCTAATTTATAAGCAAATTTTGTTTGTTTACAAGCCCAAAATATGCCAGGCCCTCCATGTCATGTGTTTGGCATGTGATCCACGTCCTTTGGTAGTTCTATCTCTCTCTCTATGGAATGGCAGAAGAATCCTATTCTTTCACATACCATACCAAACACCCTTTCGTGTGTCCGTGAATTTATTTATTGTTGGGTCTTAGATATGATTATTGTTATCTGCAAATGAATTAATATTTCTGAGTATATCTTCAAGTGTTATTGTTAGTATTTTTGAGCTGGGGATTTCTTGCAGGTCTGTCTTTTGCTTGTTCTATTCTTGTGTTTGTAGTACTTTCCTGGGTTATAAGCGATAAAAGCATTTATTGCTTCCCGTTGCACGTATACAATCAGGAGTCAGGACCGTTCTCCATATTGGCTTTAGAAGCTACTCCGTGTCAACCAGCAAATTGCACCAAAGAATTTTAACTTGTGCTCAAAATTACTGCTCAAAAAGTCGGATTATGTAGCTCTTCCAGTCTTCCACCAACTACTAATATTACAAATTGTAACAAGTGGTGCCAAGTTAGTACCAACTATGACATAGTATAACAATTGAGATGAAGTGATCGAGCCAATATAAAGTCATACTATTACAAAATTATGACCATGTTCTGAATCAGCTAGGGTGAAAAGAAATTCATGAGCCCTGACATTTGATAAAATTGGCCTGGTTCGTGTTATGCAAAAATAAGAATACAAATAATTAGGCAAGTGAAATATATCATGGATCCGAAAACATGTCATTTTGAGTATATTACTTTTAGTCTCCTAGTACACCTATGTAGTAAGAGTATGTGTATACCCCCCTCCCTTCCTCTTGTAATGTGTACTATCATCATAATAGATCTACTTTGTACTAATATCAAGAAATAAATATATTTTTTGCATTATTCAAGTAAAAATTGCGTATATTGAATTATAGTCATGTGTGCCATCTCAACGTGCGTGATCGGAGTAAGCACCATGGTCCTCCTCTAGAAACATTTTAGAACACTCGTTGTACTACCTTTAGTGTTTTCCTAATGAATATTACTACTATTGTATTAAAAATTAAATCATTTGATATCTATGTGGAGTTGTGAATGTGATGTGGACGAGTTCTCTTCACATAAACTTCAACTATTTTCATTTCCATTTAATAAGTCCAATTCCTTCCAGTGTCTTCAACGGTTTTCATATCCTTTGAGTTGTTTCATTATTCAATTTCAATGACTTTCAATATTTGGCAATTCAATTCATTTGGCGAAGCCCAAACCATCGGTTTCCTCCATTATGCACATGCTCGAACCGAGCGCTATACACACCGTAACACTATCAAGAAAGAGGAATGACATTGCCATATGCTTTAATTATGCTCTAATACATCTTATGAACATGTCTCGTAAATTAAGGACTTTTTCGGGAAAATGAAAAATCGACTCAAAAAGCCGGTTTTTGTGAACTATAACCCACGAAAAAACAATGTTTCGTTTTCGAAATAGAATCGGACGAAAATTGGCATGAGTCATCCTAGACACAAATAATAAAGAATAATAACAGGAAAATTGCCAAAAAGTAGCTTTGGTGTAGCCCAAGCTATCGATTTTCTCCATTATGCACATGCTTGAACCGAGCGCTAAACACACCGAAAAAATATCAAGAAGGAGGAATGACATTTCCACATGCTTCTATTATGCTCCAATACATCTTATGAACATGTTTAGTAATTTTTAGGACTTTCTCGGGGAAAAAAATGACCAAAAAACCGGTTTTTGTGAACTATAACCCACGAAAAAACCACGTGTCAGCCCCGAAATAGAATCGAACAAAAATTGGCATGTGGCATCCTAAACACAGATAATGAATTATAAAAACAAGAAAATTGCCAAAAAGTAGCTTTGACGTAGCCCAAACTATCGGTTTCTCCATTATGCACATGTTTGAACCGAGCGCTAAACACACTGTAAAACTATCAAGAAGGAGCAATGACACTGCCACATGATTCAATTATGCTCCAATACATCCTATGAACATGTTTAGTAAATTTCTAGACTTTCTTGGCAAAATCAAAAATCGATCCAAAAATCCGGATTTTGTGGACTATATACTGACGAAAAAACCACGTGTCGGCCTCGAAATAGAATCAAACGAAAATTGGCATGAGGCATCCTAGACACAAATAATTAAGAATAAAACAAGAAAATTGCCAAAAAATAGGTTTGGCATAGCCCAAACCATCGGTTTTTTTTCATTATGCATATGCTCGAACCAAGCGATAAACACACCGTAAAACTATCAAGAAGGAGGAATAATATTGCCACATATTTCATACCCTTAAATATGGTATTGGGTCCGATGGGTCTGGGTAGGGTACATGACCTATTGCCATCCCTAGCCACTTGCTTCCATTATGCTCCAACACACCATATGAACATGTTTGATAAATTTCAGGACTTTATCATGAAAATCAAAAATCGACCAAAAAAGCCGGTTTTTGTGAACTATAACCCATGGAAAAACAACGTTTCGGTCCCAAATAGAATCGTACGAAAAATGGCATGAGGCTTCCTAGACACATATAATGAAGAATGGACCAAGAAAATTGCCGAAAAGTAGATTTGGTGTGGCCCAAACATCGTTTTTTCCCATTATGCACATGTTCAAACTTAGCTCTAAACACACAGTAAAACTATCAAGAATGAGGAATGACATTGCCACATGCTTAAATTACACTCCAAAACACTCTATAAACATGCTTGGTAAATTTCGGGAAAAATCAAAAATCTCGTTTCGGCCCCGAAATAGAATCGGACGAAACTCGCCATGAGGCATCCTAGACACATATATTGAAAAATGAAATAAGAAAATTGCCAAAAAAATAACTTTGGCGTAGCCTAAACCATTGGTTTTCTCCATTATGAACATGCTTGCACTGAGTGCTAAACACACCGTAAAACTATCAAGCAGGAGGAATGACACTGATACATGCTTCAATTATGCTTCAATACATCCTATGAACATGTTGAGGAAATTTCGGGACTTTCTCAGAAAAATAAAAAATCGACCCAAAAAGTCGGTTTTTGTGTACTATAATTCACGAAAAAATCTCGTTTCTAACCAAAAATAGAATCGGACGAAACTCGGCATGAGGCAACCTAGACACATATATTGAAGAATGGAATAAGAAAATTGCCAAAAAGAATATTTGGCGTAGCCCAAACTATCGATTTTCTCCATTATACACATGTTCGAACTGAGCGCTAAACACACCGTAAAACTATCAAGAAAAAGGAATGACAATATCAAATGCTTCAATTATGCTCCAATACACCCTATGAACATGTTGGGGAATTTTCGGGACTTTCTCGGGAAAATAAAAAATCGACCCAAATAGTCGGTTTTTGTGGACTATAACCCACGAAAAAATCTCGTTTCGGCCTCGAAATAGAATCGGAAGAAACTCGACATGAGGCATCCTAGACACATATATTGAAAAATGAAATAAGAAAATTGCCAAAAGAATAGCTTTGGCGTAGCCCAAACCATTGGTTTTCTCCATTATGAACATGCTCGGACCGAGTGTTAAATACACCGTAAAACTATCAAGAAAGAGGAATGACACTGATACATGCTTCAATTATGCTTCAATACACCCTATGAACATGTTGTGGAAATTTCGGGACTTTCTCGGGAAAATAAAAAATCGACCCAAAAAATCGGTTTTCGTGGACTATAACCCACGAACAAATCTCGTTTCGGCCCCAAACTAGAATCGGACGAAACTCGGCATGATGCATCCTAGACACATATATTGAAGAATGGAATAAGAAAATTGCCAAAAAGTATATTTGGCGTAGTCAAACTATCGATTTTCTGCATTATGCACATGTTGGAACAGAGCGCTAAACACACCGTAAAACTATCAAGAAAAAGGAATGGCACAGCCAAATGCTTCAATTATGCTCCAATTATGCTCCAATACACCCTAAGAACATGTCGGAAAAATTTGGGGACTTTCTTGGAATAATAAAAAATCGACCCAAAAATTCGGTTTTTGTGGACTATAACCAACGAAAAAAACTTGTTTCGGCCCCAAAATAGAATCGGACGAAACTTGGCATAAGGCATCCTAGATATATATTATGAATAATGGAACAAGGAAATTGCCAAAAAGTATATTTGGCGTAGCCCAAACCATCGGTTTTCTCCATTATACACATGCTTGAACCGAGCGCTAAATTCACCGTTAAAATATCAAGAAAAACGAATGATATTGCCACATGCTTGAATTATGCTGCAATACACCCTATGAACATGTTGGGTTAATTTTGGGACTTTCTCGGGAAAATATAAAATCGACCCAAAAAGTCGGTTTTTGTGGACTATAACCCACGAAAAAATTTCGTTTCGGCCCAAAAATAGAATCGGACGAAACTCGGCATCAAGCATCCTAGACACATGTATTGAAGAATGGAATAAAAAAATTGCCAAAAAATATATTTGGTGTAGCCCAAACTATCGATTTTCTCCATTATGCACATGTTCGAACCAAGCGCTAAACACACCGTAAAACTATCATGAAAGAGGAATGGCACAGCCAAATGCTTAAATTATGCTCAAATTATGCTATAATACACCCTATGAACATGTTGGTAAAATTTTGAGACTTTCTCAAGAAAATCAAAAATCGACCGAAAAAGTCGGTTTTTGTGGATTATAACCCACGAAAAATCTCGTTTCGGTCCCGAAATAGAATCGGACGAAACTCGGCATGAGGCATCCTAGACACATATAATGAATAACGGAACAAGGAAATTACCAAAAAGTATATTTGGCGTAGCCCAAACCATCGGTTTTCTCCATTATACACATGCTCGAACCGAGCGCTAAACTCACCGTTAAACCATCAAGAAAAACGAATAATATTGCCACATGCTTGAATTATGTTCCAATACACCCTATGAACATGTTGGGTTAATTTCAGGTATTCTCGGGAAAATATAAAATCGACCCAAAAAGTCGGTTTTTGTGGACTATAACCCACGAAAAAATTTAGTTTCGGCCCAAAAATAGAATCGGACGAAACTCGGCATCAGGCATCCTAGACACATATATTGAAAAATGGAATAAAAAAATTGCCAAAAAATATATTTGGTGTAGCCCAAACTATCGATTTTCTCCATTATGAACATGTTCGAACCAAGCGCTAAACACACCTTAAAACTATCATGAAAGAGGAATGATACTGCCAGATGCTTCAATTATGCTATAATACACCCTATGAACATGTTGGGTAAATTTCAGGACTTTCTCGGGAAAAACAAAAATCGACCCAAAAAGTTGGTTTTTGTGGACTATAACCCACGAAAAAATCTCGTTTCGGCCCCAAAATAGAATCGGACGAAACTCGGCATGATGCATCCTAGACACTTATATTGGAGAATGGAATAAGAAAATTGCCAAAAAGTATATTTGGCGTAGCCCAAACCATCGGTTTCTCCATTATACACATGCTCGAACAGAGCGCTAAACACACCGTAAATCTATCAAGAAAAAGGAATGATACTGCCAAATGCTTCAATTATGCTCCAATTATGCTCCAATACACCCTAAGAACATGTTGGGAAAATTTTGGGACTTTCTCGGGAAAATCAAAAATCGACCCAAAAAGTCGGTTTTTGTGAACTATAACCCACGAAAAATCTCGTTTCGTTCCCGAAATAGAATCGGACGAAACACGGCATGAGGCATCCTAGACACATATAATGAATAATGGAACAAGGAAATTGCCAAAAAGTATATTTGGCGTAGCCCAAACCATCGGTTTTCTCCATTATACACATGCTCGAACCGAGCGCTAAACATACCGTAAAACTATCAAGAAGGACGAATGAATTTGCCACATGCTTGAATTATGGTCAAATACACCCTATGAACATGTTTGGTTAATTTCGGGACTTTCTCGGGAAATTAAAAAATCCACCCAAAAAGTCGGTTTTTGTGGACTATAACCCACGAAAAAATTTCGTTTCGGCCCCGAAATAGAATCGGACGAAACTTGCCGTGAGTCATCCGAGACACATTTATTGAAAAATGAAATAAGACAATTGCCATAAAAAAATAGCTTTGGCGTAGCCCAAACCATTGGTTTTCTCCATTATGAACATGCTCGCACCGAGTGCTAAACACACCGTAAAACTATCAAGAAGGAGGAAAGACACTTATACATGCTTCAATTTTGCTCCAATACACCCTATGAACATGTTGGGGAAATTTCGGGAAAATCAAAAATCGACCCAAAAAGTCGGTTTTTGTGGACTATAACCCACTAAAAAATCTCGTTTCGGCCCCAAAATGGAATCGGACAAAACTCCGCATGAGCCATCCTATACACATATACTTAAGAATGGAATAATAAAATTGCCAAGTATATTTCGCGTAGCACAAACTATCGATTTTCTCCATTATGCACATGTTCGAACCGAGCGCTAAACACACTGTAAAATTACTAAGAAAGAGGAATGGCATTGCCAAATGCTATAATTATGCTCCAATACAGCCTATGAACATGTTGGGGAATTTTCGAGACTTTCTCGGGAAAATCAATAATTGACCCAAAAAGTCGGTTTTTATGTACTATATAACCCACGAAAAAAATCTCGTTTCGGCCCCGAAATAGAATCGGACGAAACTAGGCATGAGGCATCCTAGACACAAATAATGAAGAATGGAACAAGGAAATTGCCAAAAAGTATATTTGGCGTAGCCCAAACCATCGCTTTTCTCCATTATACACATGCTCGAAACAAGCGCTAAACACACCGTTCAACTATCAAGAAAGAGTAATGGCATTGCCAACTGCTTCAATTATGCTCCAATACACCCTATGAACATGTTGGGGAATTTTCGGGACTTTCTCGGAAAAATAAAAAATCGACCCAAAAAGTCGGTTTTTGTGTACTATAACCCACAAAAAAATCTGGTTTCGGCCCCGAAATAGAATCGGACGAAACTCGCCATGAGGCATCCTAGACACATATATTGAAAAATGAAATAAGTAAATTGCCAAAAAAAATAGCTTTGGCGTAGCCCAAACCATTGGTTTTCTCCATTATGAACATGCTCGCACCGAATGCTAAACACTCCGTAAAACTATCAAGAAGAAGGAATGATATTGCCACATGCTTGAATTATGCTCATGTACACCCTATGAACATGTTTGGTAAATTTCGGGTGTTACTCGGGAATATCAAAAATCGATCCAAAAAGCCCGTTTTTGTGGATTATAACCCACGAAAAAAGCACGTTTCAGCCTCGCAATAAAATCGGACGAATATTGGCATGAGACATACTTGACACATATAATGAAGAATGGAATAAGAAAATTGCCAAAAAAATAGAACTAGCCCAAACCATCGATTTTCTATATTATGCACATGCTCCAATCGAACGCTAAACCAATTGTAAAACTATCAAGAAGGAGAAGTGACATTGCCACATACTTCAATTATGTTACAATACATCTTATGAACATATTTTAGTAATTTTTAAGACTTTCTCGAGTAAATAAAAAATCGAACCAAAACCCGGTTTTTGTGGGCTATAACCCACGAAAAAATCACGTGTTGGCCCCGAAGTAGAATCGGACAAAAATTGGCATGAGGCATCTTAGATATTGATAATGAAGTTCATAAACAAGAAAATTGCCAAAAAGTAGCTTTAGCGTAACTCAAACCATCGATTTTCTCCATTATGCACATGCTTGAACCGAGCGCTAAATACAGCGTAAAACTATCAACAAGAAGAAATGGAATTGCCACATGCTTTAATTATGTTCCAATACACCCTATGAACATTTAGGGTAAATTTCAGGGCTTTCTCGGAAAAATAAAAAATCGACCCAAAAAGCCGGTTTTTATGAACTATAACACACGAAAAACAAAGTTTAGGCCCTGAAATAGAATCAGACCAAAATTAGCATGACACATCCTAGACACATATAATGAAGAATGGATTTTTTTTTGCCAAAAAGTAGTTTTGACATAGCTTAAACTATCAGTTTTGTCTATTATGCACATGTTTCAATCGAGAGCTAAACACACCGTAAAACTATCAAGGAGGAGAAATGGCATTGCCACATGCTTCAATTATGGTCCAATAATCCTTATGAACATGCTTTGTAAATTTCGGGATTTTATCCGATAAATCAAAAATCGACCCAAAAAGCCGGTTGTTAAGGACTATACCACATAAAGTTATTTTCCTTATAAGCACGTTGAAAAATATATATGACAAAACAAATGATAATGTTGACATAATCCGATTTTTACCCTTAGTCTTTCAATTTTAAGGTGGGGATAGTCTCCGGAACAATACTAGATTTATGTGCACTGCTGACAGAAAGAATTCTACCATTTCACTATGCGCTCACAAACAATGCAACTTTTAAGGGTTTACAGAACGTCTGATGAGAAAGAAAGAGTTTATGTGAGCTGAAGCTCAAATCTACAGGTAATGGTGTCAGATGAAGTCAGCCATACCCTATCACGACAGAGAGACAATTTCTGATAGAAAAAAGAAAAAATGAAGACTAAATGATGAATGTACACTTCAGGTGCAATACTGGACAACTGGCCCATCAAGGTCCTTAATCCTCGGCAGCATCGTGGTTGTCATCCTTGGCAATTTTGATCATGTCATCGATTCTAAGAATAGTTATCGCCGCTTCTGTTGCAAACTGCAAATGCCGAAAACCAAGTCACTCTGATAAGCAATTGTAAATAAAAGAAAAACGCAACCTAACACACATGTCTTTCAAGAGCATTTCAAAACAAATTCTACAAGTATTTGATTCTATTACAAAGAAGTGGAGCATTCCTTAGGTAGACGGGACAACTTCTAGAATCATGCAGCCTTACCCTCTTAATGGAACGATTATTCTAAGATAGTGAAAGCAGAAAAGTAAAGTAGCTATAGAGATGTTTGTGATCATATTAGTAAAGTTGGATTAGAGCATGAACAGTCTATACAAAAAGGCGAAAATAAGAGAAAAAGAGCTTGGCAAGCTGCATGCACTATGAAATCATGAGAAATTAGGACGTGAGAATGTGAGTCTTTATGGGGGATTAATGCTCTCCCAAATGGCTGATGATAATACTCCTAGCATTTTCTGTTGTATATTATGACAAATGACTTGACCCCAAGATGCATTTTCTTGCATCAACAATCTACAGTTTCACTGGTCAGATGATAAGTATGCTAGATCCTACCGCAGAATGCTCATCACGATACATTCCACAGTACACAAAGCCTTAATGACATTTTCAAGCAAAATTTTCAAAAGAATTACCAATAAAAATACCTGAATCATCTTCACTTTGCTCATTGCAGGCTCAATTACACCCGCTTCTAGATTGTTACGAACAGTACCATTGTATAGATCCAAACCCATGCTGCAAGCAGTGAACAAAGGGGAGTGAGCCAAACACTTGTCTTAGCAATGCTCGTTCTTCCAGAATAAATCCTATGCACTTGGGGGCAAGTATTTCCAGGATAAAGTACAAATTTCGAGACTTCTTTCCCTTCTATACAAAATATTCACAAACAAGATCCATTTTTTTTTTCTAACAACAAATAATAAAACAAGAGAGAAAACACAACCCCTATTAGTGTAAGTTTTAACACACTTTGCATTGGACTTTACCAATAGAACTGTAATTTTAGTGTGTTAACCATAAAATCTATCACCTCATTGAGTCCTAGCCATTGATCTTTTACTCATATACGAATCTGTAACATCCACGACAGGAAACTGTTGAACATTAAACATCGGCATGAAATTACTGTTCAAATTTTCACTTCTTGATGTAGCACATGCTGTAAAATAACCAGGCTGGCCTGTTATCCAGAAGAAAATAAAGTATGTGACACATGCAACTCCATGAAGGGGAAGAAGGGTGTAAAGCATGAATATGTAGGCAGCAGTGCAGCATAAACTCAGACAGCAAAATTGTTTGACGAAACCATGAAGGCTCAAAAGTAAAAGTGGTCAGGTTATTTTCATAGCTCATAGCGATCTGCCAATTCACATAAACATTCCAAAGTCTTGCCAAAATGTTCATTTGGAAAACTGTTATTAATTAAAATGTTATCCTGGTAAACAAAGAATAAATGTAAAACAGTTATCTTTAGAACGCTCTATATAAGAAAAAGGTCAGGCCGAGTATGCAGAGGAGGCTCCATTTCATTTTTCTTTATGCTATTTCACAAGACACTTAATCGAAACAAAATCTCTAATTGAGTTGAAAAGCTAACCTAGACAATCTTCGTCAACCAGAGCCAGCCTTAGTTGGGCCTATCTAGAAGCATTTGAGAAAGAAAAGAGTACTCTTCTATTCTCCTCAGATCAACTTACTGGAGTTGTCCTAAACTAGACTTTATGCGAGAGTTATGGTGACCAATTTGGACAGAGTTTATTATTAGCAAGGATTATCAGTTTACTTCACTTACTGAATACCAGTGATCAACAACAGTAAACTCAAGTCATCAAGAACAAAGAAGGAGATACACCAATTGTTTTTCATCCGTATAGTACCTTGACAAATGCTGTTTATCAGTCTTGGTCTGCGCAGCATAATGAAAAGCCTGTAGCTTAGAAACTAGCTCTGTTGCATCCTTAGCTGCATTTACTGCGAGAACCTATCCAAAAAAAAAAAAAGAAAAATGCTCAAATCAAAACTCATAAACACTAGAAAGAGTAGGCTTTTCATAACCAAAAGTCATCCGAGCCAATACCCTTGGTATAATTAGCAAAGCTTTGGCAAACTCTGCAATTGCCAATTGCTCCCTGGACCCCAATGTCGTAGCAAGATGCTCCAAATACACACACAGAGCTGCCTCGACAGCCCCTCCACCAGCTACTACCTAAGTAGGAAAAACAAATGATCAAGAAATGATAATAGTCATGACACTTAAGAGACATTAACAAAAAAGGCTTTAATAGTCTCAGAAGTATGTCTTCTGTAACTCAGCAGTCATCAAAGCTTTATGTACAAAAGATGCAGTATTTTTTCAACCATATAAGTATAGTTCTACTAAACAAGTCAATGACAGGCCGACACAGGATTTTTTTTTTTTTTGCTAAGAAAATTAGAAGAGATAAGAGATCTGCTGCTGGCCAGAGTTGAAGCCGACACAGGAATATCAAAGTCATGCAAGGACTTAATTTTTTCCATTTCATTTCCATTGCCTTTTATCCTTTCTCTAATATATGGACCAAGTAAATAACAAAGATCAACGATTACGAAAGAACTAAAGACAGCCTCAGTCTCAACCAGCCATAGTTTCAAACACGCCATATAGGCTAAAAAGACTAAGCACCACCAGTTTTCTTCATTAAGTCCTACATAAATCAAACTTCATTAAGTCCTACATAATGCAAACTTCATTAAGTCCTACAGTTTTCTTCCATATTTTAGGTGAGAAAACAAAAAGAAATATGCAGAAGCATATAATAACAATTGTCCAATATATTTTTCCTACAATTACAAGATTCAGATTTAAACGTAGATAACATATTACAAGGGAACAGGACAGCTGAAAAATGCGAGGGACCATTTACTTCGTGTACCAACTACTATAAGGACCACAGCACCATCAACTATGAATGCGAACCTTCGACAAGCAGACTACTATTGAGAAGATTAATGGAGAAACAAAAACTAAGGAATGTCAAAGGTTTACCACTTTTGATTCTAGTGCTCTCTTAACAGCGCAAAGAGCATCATGGAAAGCTCTTTCCATTTCATCAAGCACAAAGTCATTTGCACCTCTGAGGACCAAAGAGACCTGGAAAAACATAGAAACACCTGTAAGAAATAATGACAAAAAAGGAGAGAGATGTCCTTGAATGCAACTGTATGAATGCCAAACAAAAGCCTAAGCATCTTAAGACCACTAATGTTACTTCGAAACATTATAACGGATGAAACCATGTTTCTAGAAGGTACCAACCGCAGAAGTAGTTTTTGTCCCCTTAATCATAATAACATCGTCATCTGCAATGCGCTTCTCCACAACTTCTTCAGCATGACCAAGCAATGACGAATCAATGGTTTCTCCCCCTTCCATATCAGCAAAAGTAGAGATCTGCAGCCATTGACAGAAAAGAGCAAGAAGAATCAAATGTCTTGCAGATGAACATTAAAACAACATACAATGCAAGGCAAGACATTTTACAAAATTGAATGCTGTAGTCAGTTAGCTGCTACTATGACTAGAATATTGAAGGAGATACCACCAGGTAGACTAACTCAACCTTGACGAACAGCAAATAGGAAAGGATTTGACAGCCTGACACTGGGAAATAAATATGGACCCTTTTCGCTAAAAAAAACTGATTAAATCATTACAGTCTTTCTTGATATGCTGACAACTAATGACAGTATGGCACTAAAACTGAATTTTAATTGCAGGTATAATTATGATCCAACATGACAAATATCTAACAGGAATAATATGTTACCGACCACCCAAGACTTCCAAGATGAACTAGGGAAATGGAAAAAAAAAAAAAAAAAAACAAAGACAGATCTACTCTGAAGCCAAAGGGATTTCCGGAGTCCTCAATCATAATCACAAAGTCAATACTTATGATTCTTTGCACATCCACATAAGAAAAAAATCATAAGCATGGTCCATTATACCTGAGCATTGTGCATCAGTTTTCTACACCCACTTGGAAATTCCAATTCCTCACATTCCTTCCACTATAAACATGCCCAAAGTAGTTACTTTTTACCGATTGATGATACAAAATACATTTCATAGCTTCGGAACTATTTACAAACAATACAAATCTTTTTTGCTTTGCAAATGGATTCCTCTGCTTCAATAAATGACCCCATGGCTTCATTACAAAGAAGAGGCAAGGTATCCAGGCCGAGTTCAACTTGGGTGTCTATCCTTCACTCGAGGAATAAAGTCCTGAACTAAGTGATAAAGTAGCCAGGGACATAGTCTATATAGTTTCAGCAAGTATAACACCTCTCAACGTACCAGTGTGGCACCAGTGGCTCTGACAACATGGCGCATATTCTCCTTTGGAATGCGTCTGACAGCAATTGCACCAGCATCCACAAAGTACTGAAATGAGAAAGAATTTAGAAAGATCAATAAATCAAAAATCAATAACATTAAGCAAGCTCAGACAAAAATTGCATGCAGTAGAGGCAGTAGTTTACATAGTAGGGCAGGAGAAATAAATGGGCAGAAACACTGAAACAGAAATGAAGATTAAACCGGAAACAGAAGGGAATAAAGTTATCCAGACACAACCATCTATGCATGCCAGGAAATTATACAGAAAATGCTCAGAATTGCGAGTGCAAAGTAATGGGTATCTGAAAAAAACTCGCCTTAAGTGCCATGTCATCAATCCCTTTAGTGGTCAGAATAACATTAGCTCCAGCATCCAGTAGTTTCTTAATACGCTCTTTTGTGATATCTGCTTCTCTGTCCAGACACACACATACAAATATACAATCACCAAAAGAATTGACAAAATCATATATTAATTTTCAGACCATGGGAACGAACACTTCAAAATAACTAATGGCATGAAAGCATACAATCTAGGGTTTGAGGACATCAAAAATAGAAGGGATTTTCTCTAAAGTACCCCTGAGGTTTTGCATAAAAGTCAAAATGCCCCCGTGTTTTTTCGAGAAAGCCAGAATACCCCTCAGGTCGAAAAATCGACCTAAAACAAAAGTATCAGAGTATGCCTCATCTGAACTCCAAAACTTGAATTCTAAGACATTAGTTTCAGTCACAAGCATCACCTAGAAAATATTTTACGGTAAAAGATGAACCTTAAGGTTGTCTTTTCCATTAGAAGAGTTTACTGACAACTAAAATGTAGAAGACCGTATACAAGATAAAAAAAAATGCCATACATGAAGAGGTAGAAAATCCAGTATATCACTTCTCACTGCACCAACTCACTAGATTCCCATAGAATCATCAACCCCAGCCCCAGGACATTCAATGTGCCCATCAATTCAATTACATATTCCAGGTTAAGAACAGTTTCTTGATCTGCGAACACTAGACAGAAACTAAGCTCAGCCTCTGAAGGCATGAAACTGACAGAAACTCCAAATGAGCAGCCTGCCAGCCTAATCAGCGAACCTTCCAAACCTTTTCTGACCCAGTGTCAACCAGTATAGGACTGTTTACAACGTATACAAACAGAAAGACATTTAGATGTCTATTCAAGCAATAAAAGTAGCCAAAAAGAAAACAAAAGTACAAACCTTTGACGGATATTCTCAAGTTCTCTAGGATCAGTAACTATAACTTGGCACCCCATATGCATTTTTGTCCTCTGGAGGTTGAAATCAAGACATGCTATTCTTGCTGGGGCAACTCTTGAGGGCATTCCTTGAGCCGCACGGCATGTGTTAAGGGCATAACCTTTAATGAGACGACTATCTTTTGCACTTCCCCCACAAGCTTTTAGAATGTTAACTCTCTTTGACATTCAAAGAAAAGAGAAGATCAGGATCAAAAGCTATAGCTAGCTGAAAGGCACCATACACAACAAACATATAAATAGAGTAAGAACGAACCGTAATTGTATACTTGATCTCTCCACATGCATTTGTCATCTTTACCGCCTGTACAGCATCTACAACCTGGCCAAGCATCAACAACCAATTGATTACATGCCATCCACTTATAAAGAAATTGATATATGAAAACAGAACACTTCTGATGAAGAAATTCCGCGAGCTTAGAGCACATTGAGGTCTTAGTGTAGTGCTGACATTCTATTGTTTAAAAGCACAAAGAGCCATTGTATCTGTTTTCCCAACAAGAAAGGAACGGGAATCTTGGGCATCAAGATTTTATAGTTTTACAGTATTTCAAGGAACACAAGGAAAATGTTACAACATGTATATTATTACTGAGTTTAATGAAAGAACCAGGAGTAACCAGAGAGATACCAGGCGTGCAAAGAAGTCGCTGTCTACCGCTAACACCTTTGATGATATGCTGGTCTTTGCGCAATTCACAAGTGAATCTTTGCCAAGCTTTTCAACCTACAAGAATGATCAAAATAACCGCAAATAACAGAATTAGAGCAACAGCCAACAGTCCAACACAAGAGGTTATTTTTCATCACACAGCCTGCACATGGTAAATTTAGAACAAAACTAATTTCTAAAGGGATTTCCTTCACTTTCAAACAACAATCATTCAACCAATACCCAAGTAATAGTTTAAACATGAACATGGTAAATGCTACCAGACATAAGCAAACTAAAAGGGACAAAGAAGATAACAATCACTCTACAGTCCACGAGCTATAACTTAAAAGTGTAAAATTATGGAAACTAAGAACCCAACTACGAAGAAAGATTATGTAAAAGGGGTGGTTTCACATCAACATCACACAAAACGAAAAATCCACAAAATCCAAATGTACTCCACCTTCAATGCCAGTTTCTCATTAACAAATTTGCAAGATTCTCTCATAGCAAGCTGCAATAAGAATGCACACACAATAGCCACAATGTTAATTGAATTCTAAGTTAAGAGCACCAAATGGTAATTGAATTCTGAGTTAAGACTACATATAAAAGCATATCGATAGTACTAACCCTGAATCCAGTAATTACAGATGTTGGATGAACATTGCAATATGCAACCAGATAGTTGGCCCTCTGCAGCAATATAACAGAGCACCATTTACTATCAAAGATGACATAACCTCTAACATTATACTAGGAAATGCAAGGCAATCAAAAGGAAACTAAATTCCGCCTCACCTTGAGCAACTCGGCCGCCAAAAGAACCACTGAAGTGGTACCATCTCCTACTTCTATGTCTTGCAGGTGAGCCAAGTCACCAAGTACCTGATCGGTAAGCAGAAAAGCTTAGATTAAGACGACAAATTGAAGATGGAAGCTATGTACTCCCTTCGTCCAATTCCAAATTAATCGGCCACATTTGACTTTTGGCGTCAAACCTCTTCAATTTTAGCAATAAACTCCTCAAAATATGCATTTAGTAATAACACGAAACTCCAAATGATCTTGCTTGATTTAATTAAATTAGTAATTTCGCAATACTATCTCGCCACAGAAAATGATAGTAAATCCATGTAGTTTAACCTTATAAGTCAAATGTATTTCCCTAGCCAATTTCAACTAAGGTAATACATATTAGTATGACCTAAAAAGTCAAATACGGCCAATTAATTCCAACTTTAATCACTAAATTTATCAAAAATGTATCAAATTATGATACGATACTCGAAATGATCATGAATTATTCATCTTTACTAGTAATTTCCCAATATAATCTCATTATAGAAAATAATATTCAACATTGATATAGTTTAATCTCATAAGTCAAATGTAGCTAATTCATGTCAAATTGGCAATATATTAGTTTGACCTAAAACTCTAAAAGTAAAAAACGGCCCACAAATTCAACTCTAATCCCTAAATTTCTTGAAATATGTATCTAATAACAATACGATACTCAAAATGGTCATGATTAATTCATCTTAACTAGTAATTTCACATTACTTTCTCACCACAAAAAATAATATTCAACATCGCCCTGGTTTAACCTAAATATTTAAGTGTAGCCAATTAAATTCAAACCATAAAAGGCAATATATAACTTTAACCTAAAAAGTCAAAATGCGGCCAACGTAACTAATCTCAAATACTAAAAATGTTTACCTGAGCAGCCGGGTGTTGGATTTCCATCTTGTTAAGAATAGTAGCACCATCATTAGTAACGGTTACATCACCAATATCATCAACCAACATCTACATTACAAACATAAGTATAGTGTAAATACATATTTCTAAAAATGTCCCATTTGTATAGTATTCATAACTCATTGGCAGAGTATATAAAAAAAAATACGTAGGGTAGAACCTTGTCAAGGCCAACGGGTCCGAAAGAGGACTTGAGAATATTAGCCACGGCCTCACATGCAACCACTGCATGCATGCATGCAATAACCAAACAAAACCACGTTAGAAATATGCAACGCAACTAAACAAAACAACTTTAAAAATAAGGATAATTATAGGGCGCCACCGGGTGGTACCGAATTTGGGTGCCACCCTCTCACATGTATTATTATAATGCTTGGTGGCTCCCAATCAATAGGGGGGATTATAATAATACATTGTGAGAGGGGTGGCGCCCAAATTTAGTACCACCGGGTGGCGCTATCTTATTTTCCTAGAAATAAACGCAATATGAGACAATGCGACGAGGGTAAAAAGAGAGAGAGGGGGAGAGACCGTTTTGGGTGCGGACGTCTTGGCCGTGGAAGCGTTGTCCCATGATCATCGTATCTAGCGACATAATTTTTTGGTGTTTTTGTGAGAAATGAAGTTACTGACACAAGAGAAGTGGAACAGAAGTGTTGGATGTGGAAGTACTTCGTAGGTTAGTAGGGTTACTTACTTTGACTGTTTCTGTTTGTCTGGATTTAGGTTATTATAAAACAAAAAGGAAAAAAAAAAGAACAGAATTTGCGTGAACTGTACGCGAGCGATCGGATGGACAAATGATTTAAAGTTGATCAAAGTGGCTTAGTTCACGAGGTGATTTTTACACTCCCATAAGTTATTTTTANNTTTTTACACTCTCACTAGCCTCTTCACGTGAGAGCAAATAGTTTTGTACAATTTTTTATTCCTCACATGGAAAGTGTAAAAATTATCAAGAAGAGTGTAAAAATCATTTCTCCTTAGTTCAGTTCGATACTGTGACCTGGCCTAGTTGTAGGTCGGGTTTGACACTATGGTTAAGCCGGACTCGGATTATTGTTATGTATATCGGTAGGTTGGATTATATTTGTACGACATACCATAGTTCGGATTATTGGTGTTTAACTTTTTTTTTTTTTTGTGCTTCATAACTTTTTGTGGTACATGATTATTGTTCCCACCTTTCACGGAAAGATGATTATTAAATATAAAGGGGTATTTATCGGTCCGGGACCAGACCGAACCGAATACAAAAATCGGGAAAAACTTGGACCGAGAACATTGGTATCTTTCAATATTTTCAGCATTCAAGGATAATATTTTAGAAAATAGAAATTGTTATCATGGTATATCATGTTCTTATAGTTTTATATGGCAACTTATATGACATACATATGCGAATTCTATAAAAATATGATAGAAATCGTTTTAAAAAATATTTTACGATTTTGTTACCACTGCTAAGTATAAATTAATAAAAGTTTGATAAAAATTTGATAAAAATTTATTATATCAAAATTGTCACTCATAAGAGTTATACCTAGTGCCGACCCCGTCCGAACCAATAAAGATCCTTCTTGCCTACCTAATTAAAAGTGATCAACCCGTTCCAAAGCCCGAATGGAATATGTCGGGCCTAATTTGTTGACCGAAAGCTAGGCCCGAAAGCTCAGGAGAGAAGCCCAAGGCCCAATCATAACCAAAGCATAGCACAGTTGGCTGAACAACTTTAACAACATAGGCGAGGAGATGGTATCACCTGTATGCTGTTCCACCAGTAGCACCATAGCAAGAGCAATCAAACCCACCTTCTCCTCGGTGGTACGATCCTCTACACCGCGGTGCAGGGTCCCTATCGTAGGGGCCATTTGTCTGCTAACTACTTTAGGTGGCTTTTCCAGTTTTGCCCCTACTGGGTCTCTCCCACACCTCCGGTAATTATTTCATTTCATGCTTAAAATTGTTACTTTTAAGGATATGATTGTAATATTTATTGTTGTTAATATTTGGTGGGTCCTAGAGGAAAAGAGCAAACAAGAAGTATTCACTCGACAAGAATGGCGGCAACTAGTAACACTACTGTTCCTAGTATTGTTGTCTATGTCACTGTCCCCAATAAGGAAGCAGGTATTGTTTTTTATGTTGGTTAGTTTTTTTTTTATGGATTAATGATGTCGGCTTTTATGATCACAAATTATTAGAAAAGACCGTAAAGTAGACCAACTCTTTACTAGGTAAATTTTCTTAAGCTCCCTTCAAACACAAATTAGTTGTAGATTTATATGCCTTTATTGGGCCAGCATGGTTTGGTCTAGTTGTTTAATGATATACTCCTTCCATTTAAGTGGAGCTCAATGAAATGAGTTGTTTATTGCAATGTGAGTGTGGAGCGCGGGTTGAAAGGTTGGTTTTGAATGGAGGGAGTACCATCTTAGGTGTCTACTTGACGAGCTAAGATGGATTGTTATTATAGTTTTCTTTGATTAGAGTTTTGCTAAATAGCTATAGATTTTCACAAAATTATTAGACAAGACCGTCTATTTTTATTATAAAAGTAGACCCAACTCTTTACTCGTATATTTTCTTAAGCTCCGTACAAGCCCAAATTAGTTGTAGATTTATATGTCTTTATTGGGCCAGCATGGCTTGGTCTACTGTTATTATAAAAGTAAACGTTCTCTCCCAAGACTAGCTGATTGATTTTTCGCTGTTGAAGTTATGAAATTCGGTTAGTTCAGCTGAAGCTAATGAGGTTTTTCTTAATTGGCAAAATCGTAACGGCTGTTTTCTACTTTCCCCAGAAGCTGTTCTCTGTGCATTTTCTATATAAATTTGCTAACTTATGTGGTATAATTTTTCGCCTTGAAGCAGCCGGAATGTCTGGTTTATAAAATAGTAATGGCCTCAAAAACTTCTTGCAGGAAAGAAGCTGGCGGAAAGCATAGTTAAGGAAAGACTTGCAGCCTGTGTAAACCGTGTTCCAGGCATGTCGCTGATTTAACTTATATTATGTTACCTCTTAGTTATCTCTCATGCTTATGTTGGTGGATGGTAATATATCATATCTGGGTTGTTTATGATTTCTTCCTTTGAGCTGTTCCCATAGGAATTTCATATAGTTTTTCACAATTGTAGGCCTGGAAAGTGATCCTGACTTGATTAGAATAATTCTAGTATTATTTCCTTTTAGCCGGTACAAGACTGTTTGATGTCTTATTGAAAATTGTTTGCTGCAACTCACTAACTTAAGGATGGCAATGTATGTGAAGTGGATTGGCTATGTGAGGACACTAGTATCTAAGTCTAGAATGCAGTATATTTAGCATATAATTTGAGCTTTACTCTGTTCCCCGATTGCATTTTATTCTCCGAAACAACTTTATCGAGAGTCGAGACTACACTGGATGCTGGTCATCTTGGGACCTGTTGCTGGCTCGGAGGATGTCATGTAGAATTTGTTTCCTGTCTCCGCTCTTATTTTTTCATGAAGCAGTTTGTTGAGCGATTCTGAAGCATGGGTAAACACCTACAATAAGAGGTCTAAAAGGGTTGAAAGATGTTACCTTTAGCCAAATGTAGCGGATCAGAATAAAAGTGCCCTTGCCAATTATGGAATATGTACTCTTCGTCAGTGAGGACATAGCAATGTAGCACAGACTACTTGAAACATCACATGGCTAACCTAATGCTGTCTTTTCATCCTTAAGAGATGGAATTGAATTTTGGGAATTGGATGAACAGGCTAGTGGGTTTTGCTATAGTATTCCAGGAGAACCTCATGCTGTCTTATCATACTTAGCATTTGTATAACAAGAATGAAAGGTGGAAGTTGGCAAAACTCTTTGACAAAGTTAGTTCTACCTTGCTTGCAATGTTCCGATTTCCATTAGTGCTAGATAAATTCTTATTTCTACTTATTCTATCTTTTGACTGGAGAGTTTCACTTGGAATTGTGCTCATAGCCAAAGTGATTTTAGGTGATCTATTCAGGATTCAAAGTTTCAAGCTTATTACGCTAGCATAGTAGGAAGTTAAGGGCTTTGACATTGGCTTCCATTTTTCATTGGGGGTGGGGGGTTAGTAGTAGTATGAGTTCCTGGGCTAGTTCTGAAGCTTGAAGGAATTTCAGAGTCTGGGCTCTATTGTGCTTACTCATCCTCGCTATAATGCTTTGCTAAGTCTAATTTATTCTTGAATGCAGGTATTGAGTCTGTCTATGAGTGGAAGGGAGAGGTAAGAATCATTTTATCTAAAGTGGAGTAGATTTTGTAATTATTGGCAACATAATTATATCTTGTCCTTGTCACTCGATTAGAACACTTGTCTACTAAACGTTTTCAGGTCCCTTCTATGCTATCCTTCCTAAGCATGACTGGGATTGCATCTGACGCAGTGATTTGTGGTTCCTAGCTTTGTATGAGTTGCAGCTGGTGGAAATTATAGCAGTTTTCCTACTCACTTTATATGTTTTTTCTACCCCTCTTTTCTGTTTCTTGTTTCTTCTCCCTTTGGTGTGTTTGTCTGGTAGTGTGGGGTATGATTTCGAGTCAATAGTCTATACTTCCACATATGTATTCCCTTTTAAGCCATTATGTTGTGCTACACTGATGGTGCATTTTTATAACTGAGATAGTCACAGATACCAGGATGCATGGAATTATGAATGTATCATGTCTGGATGGCTGAGTTTTGGGTATAATTGTGGTTGCAGATACAGACAGATTCAGAGGAGCTGCTTATTATTAAGACAAGGGAATCCCTTTTATGTGCTTTGACAGAGCATGTCAAGGCTAACCATGAATATGAGTAAGTCCTAGAACCTTATCTCAGGTTTATACAATCAATTTAATGTCCTGTAATTATTGGAATATTGTTGGTGAATGCCTTACCTCATTCCTGAGCTTTCAAGACTGTTGGGTCCATTATCTGAATTGTGGTGACAATCAGAATAAACTCAATCCTGTTGTAATAAACTCAAATCAGTTGTGAATTTTTATGATCTGTTTGTTATGTGCTGGAGTTTCATCATATTCTTTTCTACACTTGGAACTATATCACCTATGGAGAACATTTTAGCCGTTAAATCTCAACCCTCTGCCCCTTAGTGGTTAGATGATATGCGGCCATGAGTACCCGACTATGTTTGCAGCAGCCAGCTGTTATATTGTTATGAGTTACGATGATCACAATTGCTACTGCTGTGTCTAACAATGTTTTCTACCTTATTTGGTGTAGGGTACCTGAAGTGATTGCAATGCCGATTACTGGTGGCAACTCCCAGTACCTTGAGTGGCTTAAGAACAGTACAAGGGACTGAATCTCAACGTACTGAATCTTTTCTCTTGTGGCCTGAAAAGTTTTCTGTTGCCTGTTGGCTTGTGCATGTAGATTGTAAGGCTGGCCCTCTTGTGCTGTGTGGAAAGGATTTTCTTTCTTGGGTAAACAATGGAAGTAATAATCTCTTTATCTTATTTGGCCAGTTTGTTGCTTGAACTTCAGTCAACTGTATATGACTGCCTTGAGACGGCTGGAGTTCTAGCGAGTTGTGATATATGTGAAACTAAGCTACAGTAGTAATTTATCTCATATGCTATAGAGTGTTATTACGTATTAGCATCAAAATCTCTTTTTCCCACCTAAGCTGCCAAATTGAGGGTATTATTCAAACGTTAACTGTCAATTAGATCCAGATAGTTGATCTCGCATTTTGACTTTGCTCCTTGTGGTATTTGGTTGCACAAATGTTGGTGCAATGGTGTTGATTTTTTTTGAAATAAAAGTGATTTTTATAGATTCAAAGCCATACGGCATCTATAATAGATATCAAGTACAATGAAAACAAATTTAACAAAAACAAACAACCATCTTCTTCAAAGGAACTGAGGATCCTTTCTGTCAGAT
>CAAKMY010038918.1:0-16194 GCA_901111285.1 Corrigiola litoralis
AACGAGAAGTCATTTGGAATAAAATACGTTAAATAACTTAAAAGCGAGAAAACATGCTTTAATTAAGGAAATAGCCTTAAAACACAAACGAGCCCAATAAAATAGTGACACCACTAGACCTAAATTATTGGGGTGTCACAATATTATTCCTTTCAAAATTCATTCTTCTACAATGATTTTAAACCAAAACTTTAGTATAATAAAGACCACAAAACTCAACTTATATTGCAAAAATTACCAAAAAGTAAATTGGAAACAAATATAATCTAACATAAAAATTTACGAAGAAGTTATTATGAAACGACCCCGTGAATTTCACGGGACCAAATACTAGTAAATACTTTAAAAAATGTCAAGTACTAAATAAATACTAACTACAATCCAATCTTCTTGAAACTCAACTAACACCGACTTGTGTTTGATGCATCATGCTAGGGATATGATTAGATTACTTAAACTATTTTTCTTTTTATTTGGGAAGTTTCGATAGAGTTTATTTTTGTTCATTTTTTTTGTCCAGTTTAGGAGTCCAACTTCAGTTTCAGTTGGTTATGCCAGCTTGGGGCCCAATTCAGTTTTCTATAAGAGTATGAGCTATTGATAGGGTTTGTTATGTTGTTGTGTGGGTTGTCCAATTCGGTTCAAGGTGGAGTTAATGGTTTCACACATGAGGGGGAGATTGTTGAAACTTCATGTGTGAGGTATTGTCCCACATCGCTATATTGAGTGGGATGACTTATGTATATAAATCTAATGGGCTACTCCTCCTATTGCCAATTGGTTTTATGATGGAACCTCACAAACTTATGGTTTGAGCCAAACTCCTCCTCGTTCTAACCTTTTATTGTTCCTTAGATATTGAACTGATGATGGGATGTTAGAGTGAATAGGAGACAATATGAGATAGGGACGATAACCGTAAACCCTAATTATATATAGGGTATCTTATCTCCTATTAGGCCCATCATACAATAAGAGATAACCGACAGAGTCTCTACACATGAGTGGCCCATACTTTCATTAGATGTCATAAGCCTAATACTTAATATTATACCTGATCACTTTTATGGGCCAACCTTAAGATAACTTATACACACATATTATAAAACATATATGCCCACATAATTGTATATCCAACACGTTTGATATAGAAGGTGTAATGTAATCATATTAAATCCCACTTTTAACACAAATATAAAAGAAACTAGGGGAAAGATGAAATGTCATGGAAGGAGATGATATATATATACTCCCTTACAAGGTGATATATATTACCATTACAAGATGATCAATCCCTTACAAGAACTTCAAAATGAATGTTGTTCAAATAGAATATATATAATTACCATTACATGTATAGAATCAATCAAACACATCATCCTTTATGTTCGTCTCCTTTATCTTCTTCATTTACAATTCTATTTAAATTAAAAAGACTTATCTATATCTATATCTATACCTATCTATATCTATATCTATCTATATAAGTACTATTAAAAGGCATTGAATGCATAGGAACGTGCCACGTCGCATTCCACGTCAAATCCAACTCAACAGCCACATCATCAAATACCTAATAAATTACATAACTAATATGTGTCATCAAGTCATTAATCATTAATATATAACTTTTGAAGTTCTCTAAACAAGGATATCAATAATCAAAGAATTAAATTCAGATCTTATTCCACCTTCATTACATGAATGTAACTCCAAATATACCTACAAAATTAATATGCCAAATTAATAGTCATTGGCTAACTATTGTAATAGTCATCTCGCGGTATTTTCCCAACAATTAGGTCATATATAAGACATACTATATTGCTATCATACTCCTCTACCTCTATATAAAAAGATAAGCTATAACTCATTGTTGACGATCATCGACAATACTTTTCTTATTGCCATTCCCTTCATGCTTACCTACTGCAAACAAGAAAATCCACAACTAATAATGCCCAAAACTTTATGCATTACTCAATGTGTAATAAATAGAAGGAGATCAAAATCAAGTTACGTGCTACGCTCATGCCTCATAGTGACCATATAAAAATTGTTGGTCATCACAAAAAAATCCAACGAGAACATATCAATTTGGTGATTTATATCTATATCTATAACGACCATTCAACCTCTAAAAAAAAGTCTAATAAAAAAAACATGGGCAACATCGGGGCCAAAAAACTACGGATTGGTATTATATTCATTACTGGTGCCATCAAGTACCGTTGTATGACCGCAAAAAAAAGCTCGACAAAACAGAAATAAAAAGAATTCAGTGCGTAGACATATACCACTGGTATCGCAAAACAATAAGAATAAACAAGAGAAGAATAATCAACTCAGAAATTGTTTCATGCATTATGATTTTTCAATCATTAAATCTCATTTTTCACGAAATTTGTGAACTACTGTAAACTCATACAATCATTATTTATTTTCAATGAATCGACAATAATTATGTTAAAATATTATTTGATTTCGTATTATAAAAAACAATGAGCCAAAAATAGTTCAGTTTAACAAGTGGAGAACATGCCTTTGTTGTTCTCTAACTTTTAAGATTATGATGATGCAATATTCAACATTAACCAAAAAATGTAGGAAAACAAAAACCTTTGAATAAATTGTCTCCAAGGATTGTAGATATCAGGGCCCACACCTTGTCCATCTAAAGTGTTCACTTAAAACCAGAAACACTTCTACTTTTTAGTTTACTGTCGGACAATCTATCATAGTACTCAACAAACACTCACGAGTTATATTGACCTGCAGGTATGCATTTATTACCCAAATCTATTTATCTTAAACTTGTTCATATCAAAATGTTTTCTACTTTATATTGGACATATTTTTTTGATTTGAAATGTGCGCACAAAGTCGCTGATAAGAATCGAACCCCAACCTCATGGTTGGACATGTTAGAGATAGACATCTTGCTGATTATGATATGTGTGTTCTGAACAGATGTGAGCAAACCATTGTTTTAAGGAAGAGCATGTGTTGACCCATTTGGGTGTGATTGCAACTGAGGAAAGATGGCTGAATTTGCAACATTACCATCTAATTTTAAGCTGCATTGTAAATCAAATCATGCAAATGGGTTATTGAACAAATCCCATCATTCATTTCCCAGGATTGTTCCAAGGTCAGCTTCTTATTATGTTTTTTTTTTCTTTTTGGTTAAAGCAAATAGTTTCCGAGCAGAAAGCGTCTTTTTTATCGTAAAAGTAGACGGAGCCATGTTGTCCCAACAAAGGGATATATGTCTCTGATTTGACTTGGGCTTGGAGGAAGCTTGGGTTGATTTAGCTTGCACGGAGCTCTTCTAGTTTTATGAGAATTTGTGGTTTCGGAGTTGGCTCAAGAGATGATACCTTTGGTTATTGATTGTAGAAAGGGTTTTTAATGGAATGTGGGTATATTTTAATTTGATTTTTGCAAAAAAAAAATGGTTTCTTGGAAGCAAAGTACCATCCTTTTCGTTTGTGTGTGTATTGTCGAAATTGGTTTAAATTATATGGCTCATAATTACCTTTGCCCTACCTTTTGTGGTGAAGTAGCTAATGGCTGGTGCATTACAACTCAAGGGGTAATCCGAAGCAACCTCTTTGTTGTTGCGGGATAAGGCTCCGTGTATATGACCCTCTTTGCCCCGCTTGTATGGGAGCCTCTTTGTATACATTGGGGTAATGATGTCAAATTTTTTATCCTATGTTCCACATTGTGTGTTTCGAATTATGATGACGAAATAAGGCAGAGGGTTGACTGGATGAGGGTTTATTCTACAGGCTATAAGCTTTTGAAGTCCTATGAGTGGCTATTGATTGAAGAAGGAATATATACACTGCAGTCTTTATCATCTTTATGATTTCTTTTCTAAACATGGTACTCTTGGTAGCAATGTTCATCAAGGTCTCTATTTTTTTGTTTAGACATTATTGGCAATGAGTGTTTTTGATACTGGCGATGAAAGAGCCGAGCTATGTCGAGTGACTCTATATTCTACTAATTCTAGAGGTTATGTAGATGTTGTCTTTGTTGTGGATGAGGAGTGAATCTTAAGTCTATAAGCTTGTGAAGCTATATGATTATATAATTTTAAGGTTTTATATATCTTCATTCTAGTTTGAGAGTAAATGATCTGTCTCATATCATTTTGGTTTTGACTAGTTGCAATGCTGATCTTGGCAGAAACTGTAAGTTGGCATCAATCTCTATATGGAATTTTAGCAAGGATAGAACACTATCACTCATGACTGGTAATATCAGAAGTCCTGTTGCTAGGGGACGTTCCTTGAGTTGTAGCTGCTCGGGGATTATGATTGATGTCGAAAGTGCTGCTGCAGCTGATTGGGTGCCTGTCATGGACCAAGTGCTTCTTACTGCCAGTGTACTTCTTACATATATGGCTGGAGTTGTGCCTTCTGGGAAGTCCTACATAAGTCCTCAAAAGAGCAATTCGAGTGACACGTTGCTTACTGAAAGTCCCATTTTTTTTGGTAGGTAAGCTTACCATCACGAAAATCTGAAATTCTAAAGTGTATATTTAGGATATTTCAGCTCTAACTTGCAGTTGCACAGCCTTAGTTGGTGACCAATATATTATTTGGCTGATTATTTACTTTCATTACAGTACTACCGAAAAGGAAGACCATATTGATGGCAAATGTAGCTGGAATGTCTTGAAAGGGAAATTAACTGATTCGCTTCTTGCTATTGAGAATGGTGTTATTATGGAAAGCAATGTCAATGAGTTCAAACTGGATCGTGCAAATAAGCCTCTAAGTTTATATGCTGTTGCTCATGGTTCCAGATTGAGATTGCTTTTGTCTTCAATTGAGAAACTTGAGAAAGAGGTATGCACAGGTTCCTAAGGTATATTAGCTTGCTTCTACATTGTCAGTGTACAATCTCAAACATGATATATCTTTCCAGACACTTGGAACAAGAAACATTACGTGACTGATGGAAAGGAGTATTGACATAAGTTTTAGGCTGTCAGCTTGTCTGCTTGTCCTGGTTAATGCTGTGTACATCATCTGCTTTTTAAACTAGGGACTTGACACATTGTAGCTTAGGGGTATTGAGTATGGAGGTAAAACATTGAACTAGGGACTTGGCACATAAAATCTTTGGGGAATTGGACTGAGTACGGAGGTACTGTGTGATTTGAAGCGAAAATAGGTCATACTTTATTGAACGTTTGTGTACTTGTGCCAATGGGTTACTTCCACAAAATTATTCTTGGAGTTTTCATGGTACTTAAACCATGCATGTATGGTAAAATTTCATGTGTAGTTTTTTTTCTAGCATAAGCATTATATTAATGTTTTCAATAACCTGTTTACTCCATGTCATTCCTTGTGCACCCACTGCATGCAGACGCACAGGAAAGTAGAAAGGAAAGGTGAAAGCTATCTTGATAGTTCTATATTATGAATCTTTTTAAAAATTCAAAGCGACAATTTGTTATTGGAGGTAATAGTATATGATGCCTCCGATTTTTGCCATTTCAGGGAAGTGTCAACTCCTGTGAGTTGATTTTCTGGCGTACCCTTCCAGTCACTGTCATGTGGATATGTTTTTGATAGGTTTTTGTGAAGTGTTAGGCCTTACCAAGTAGCATTTGTATCTTAATGTTGTTCTCAGTGCCCTTTTGACTCTCTTAATTTTATTTCTTTGTCGAATATCAAAACCCAAAGCCTTCCTCAAAACTTCTAAAAGATATAGCCACAACAGAACTTTTCCTTGTACTTAGCTCTAAGTAAACATGCATAATCAAACTTAGCCTGCAAGTATTCTCACTATATCCTCAAGTAGGTAATTTTCATAGCATAAGTTCCTCAATTCCCATTTTCAATAGTTGAAGTCTTTTACCTCACAAATTTCTGTATCATTGTGGAATAACTTCAAGCTTTTACGCTTTAACTATATTCTTGATGTAAACTGTTTCACGAAATTTTGGACCGTAAGATGCATGCCATTCGTTAATTGGGAAAATTTTAATTAATTTGTTTCACATGGTGAGTAAGACTTTTTTCCTCTGGGGTTTTTTGTACTTACAATCTCGTCAATGTTATTTCTTGTTTCCTCTTAAATGTCGTCATAGGTTAACGAACTTCCAGACATATCAGGAACTATGGAAAGGAGTGAGTGGCTAGAATTTTTTACTACTACTCTAACGAAGGCTTGTCGAGCAGCTTTCATTTCATGGATTGAGAAAGAGTTTTGCGTAGAAAACTGCAGGCCTGACAAGGTATGGCGTTACCGCATAGTCATGGTTTCAATCGTGATATCTACCTTCACTCCTTTATGTTTGTTCTGTCGTTTGTCAGGAGCTTTTGTTCTATATGTCAGAAAAGTTGAAAGGAGATGAGATTATCTTAGGAAACATTAAAAAGTTTGGCAAGAGGGAATTATATGCAGATTTGATGGGCTTTCTCAGATACGGTTCCTTAGGGTAAGTATTCTTGCAGTATCGGGATTTTATTACTAATTTGTTCTCATACATCAAAATTCACTTACATAAATTATTGTTGCTTAACATGTCAAACTTTCTTAACAAATGAATGAAGTGTATATCGTCTCTAGACCATCCTTTACTGAAAGAATAAAAAATACTGGTTGCATGCACCTATTTGTCGTAGCTAAGCAGAGTCTTGTTTCACGAGTAATATACCTTCGTTAAATGAACAGCTTATGTTGGCTTTTAAATTGTAAATATTCTAATATCAAATTTATGATGGAATGCATCAGTCTCCTGCTTGAGTATTGCTGACATGCTTCTCTTACCTTGTGAATTTGACAGAATGGCTGGGTTTCGTAAAGCATCAGTAAATAAGTATTTCTGGCCTTTATTTTTTTTATAGCACTGGATTCCTAGGTGTATCTTTGATCATTTTTGGGATATCTTATTTCTTTATTTACTCCTAGAGCTCTGTCCAAGTCAAATTGCATTTACAAATTGGGGGTTGGTAGCTTGAAGAAACTACTAGTGTTGGTATAAAAGGCAAATGCTCACAAATAATTTGCTAAAGCAAATGAAGATCAATGATAGAGCTATACAATAATTAGTAGCTTTGCCAGGTTTGCTACTTTCGAGGGGCTAGGTCCAAACTTGTAGGGACCTCACGTGCAATTTGGGAGGACGGGGTGAGGGGGTGAGGTCCTACTAGTGGTTTACCATACATATATTAAGTTTAACATAGATGAGTAATGTTACATGCATCCAGACCAAACAAACAAGAAAGTAAAAAATTACCTGCTCTTGATATAAACACGGAGGATCAGCCGACGACATCACTGATTCTGCCTCTACCACCAAAATTTCTCTCTCTATTTCCAAACAATCAAGGGTAGCTTTTCTCTTTCTTTCTGTTAGCATAATGTGTACTTTACTCCTATTTCTACTCCTATTTCTACCGAAACTTAATTTGGTACAAATAAAGTTTTGGTAGAAATAGGAGTAAAGTGCATATTATGGTAACATAAAGAAAGAGAAAAGCTACCCTTGATTGTTTGGAAAAAGAGAGAAATTTTGATGTTAGAGGCACATTGATGTCGTCGGCTGATCCTCCGTGTTTATATTAAGAGCATGTAAGGCTTTTTCTCTTTCTTGTTTGGATGCATGTAACATTACTCATCTATGTTAAGCTTAATATATGTATGGTAAACCATTTGTAGGTCCAAACTTTTGAAAACAGAATAGACGGACTTTTGAAAAGGTAAAAACTTGTGTAAGACTGTCCCATGATAGGAGAGGGTGAGCATATAAGGTTTTAGGGTGACCTTTTAACATTGTAAGTTGAAAGTTCATCTTGAAGCCTTAAAAAGCTCGCCCAAGTCTTGCTCCTTCAGAATGATCATAAGTCCATAAGGGAGCAGTAGCAAAATGATGAGATAACTTTGAAAAAAATTAAAAGCATTGATAGCAGTGAACGTATTCAGTTACAACTGCTAAGATAATTGGGGAAAATGAAAGAGAAAATAAATGCTTTGACCACAGAAGTAGCTTTTATCTAGGAGTTTGTCATAGGATTCTTAATTCTAAAATTAAAGAGATGATAATGATAAACATAAGCTTGTTACAATAAAACATGAAGAAAATTGGAAGAGAAACGACTAGGCTGGTAGAAGTACATAAACAAACACAAGGAGAGGCACTGACCTCTATCAAAGGGCCTCCGCTTTGAATATGGAAGTAAAAGTTAAAACATGAAATTACCGATCCTTAGATGGAAGTACAATCATGTGGTGTTTTAAAGTCAAACCAATGACCATGATCTCATATATGGAAGAACCTTCCTATTTTGTGGAGTCGGACTTTGGAGTATTGCAATGATTCATTTAAATCTCCCAGCTAGAGCAGTTGAATATAGTCTCATAATGTTCCTAAACCATCTAACCCCACATGGCAATTTTGAAGGTTATTTTATTCTATCCTGAATTGGCCAATGACTAAAGGCTAAAGCTATGCGTTTCAACTAAGCCGTACTTCGATAGAAGCATGCACAACATTGCTACCTCTTGCTAACAACTTTTAAATTCCTGACCTTTTGGCTGATGCTATTTTCTTGCGCAAAACTATTGGGGTTTCGTAGTTCATTTTCTTTGTATTAGGTTTGTGGGTCTGCGTAGAGGAAAATAAAGCAAATGGTTGCAATGCTGGCAGTATTCTGGTGTAATTAGCTCAAGCGTAATTCTCAATTTTTTTCTTCGGAAATTATTGCACCTTAGAGTCTACATGGGATAGGGTTGTGTTTCTAGCTTTCCGTATAGTTAGATCTATGGGTGCTTTTAGGGGTGTTCCAATAGCTTAACTTCGGAATTGGGCCCATTTGTAAGTGCAGAGTTAGGAGGACATCTTGTCCTCTAATGCTTTTTCTCTTCTAATAAAAATATTAATTCTCTTTCGAAAAAAAAAAAAACAGATCACTTCATTTCACGCTTCACAAAATACATCTTACACATGCAGTTCTGTTTGGTTCAGCTTAGCTCATCTTTCCTCAGCTCCATCAGTTAAATTAAAAAGAACCAAACCTAACATACAAATGATATACGGTCACAACATTATGTATATTGTGATGTATTATATTGCCGAAGTTTAGAAAAGTTTAGAACTACCCTTCAGTCGAACTCGAATCTTCAAGGGACACATATGAGCCTTAGTGCTGACTGCACATATTCTACCACTTGTACCACCTGACCTTGATGCCGTAATGTCCTATTTCATCTCAATGTTGCCTGTAGCTTTGTTCTTATTCATCTAGATATAGTCTTATGATCTTTAGGGTCCCTTTTTAGTCTTTATACTCAATTTGAGGACATGAAATTCTATAGTATGTCTCTGCAATACCGTCATGTTATGTTGATAATCATTCTGAAATAACATGCACAAGTCATGTTTCCCAAATGGGTTCAGAGAATTCGTCTATAACCAAGGTAAAGAGAGCTAGCCCAAAGCTAATGTGATAGTCAAAGAGTTATTATTTGCATTTCCATGCAAGATTTCAAATGAGTTTTTTCCTATCCCTTTGCAAGAATCTCACAGAACTTCTCAAGGGCTCAAGGCATTGTCTTGTTAGTTTGTTGTCGATTTATAACACCATGTCTTATGTAAAATCTTCTTTATCTAATTATCTGTAACGACCAACTTTTATCTCATAAGACGGGTACCTTCCACTATTTTTATCATGGAACTGAATTGTTTCTTAACTAAAGCTCTGAAGGGAACTTGTTTGGTCTAAACTGTCTGGAACCTATTGATGTCCTTCCCTGTACGGCTGTACTGCCCTTTTAAGTTTTAACACAATCATATAGTGTCTTGCTAACATGCTATGTAAATGTTATGCCTCTTCATACGTCCCACTAGTTTGCAAGTCGTGATGCTTAAGTGTCTCACAATGTTAGAGCGCAATTACATTTTTCGATTCTCTAGCTCTTCAAATGAGACTTCAACGAAAGTTGCTGCATGATAGAGGAAAGTAGACAACAGGACATTTGTAAACAATACTAGGCTAGAAACAACTGCGTACATTTTGCTTGAGACATGCTCAGATGTAACTTGTGAGACATGCTCTCTACGAGGAACAAGAGGAAATACAAGGAAAAGGCTTTAACTACTAGATAAAGGTGAGGCCTATGCCATGAAAACAATTTAGTTAAGATTGCACAAGATGTAAAGCTTTTATCTACGACAACAAGTACATTTGGCCTACAACAACAATAACAGCAGCAGCAAGATCAGTTTTTACATTTTTTTTAAAGTTTAGAAGACTCTTGAGAGGTTGATCTTCTCTATAGATACCTAATGTCTGAGGTAATTTGAAATATTTTGCTTGGTGGTCACGAAAATGCTGTTGGATTTCTTGTCTTTCATGAGACTTTCTCCCCCCGACTCCCCAGTCCCCCGCCCCTGCGCTCTTTTCTGAGTGTTTATCAAAAGACAGTGTGCATCTTTGTTGCAGGGATTATAGCTATTATGACCACAATGTTTATACCGTACATGGAGACGCCATATTGGAAGATATGATAATCACTCTAGCTGATGTGATTGCAAGCACATATTTGGAGGTTATCTCTGTGGACAGTAATATTTCAGAGAAAATTAGTAACATGGGATTGTCTTTGTGTGCTTTATCGACCAGAGCTCTGCAGAAACTAAGAAATGAGGTATCTTTCTTTCTTGGTCATATTTTTAGAATCTCGAGTTATTTCTTATCTGTCTATTTGGATGATTTCTTGGCCAACCCCACCTTCCAAGTGTGTATTTGAACAAAATAAAGGAGAAATACTTTGATGAAGGAAACCAAAGGGAAAGCCCGTTTTATGGTGATTGAGATTTGGGATTATGCAGGTCTTACCTCTACTTTCTCTTGTGTGTGTGTGTGTGTGGGGGGGGGGGGGGGGGTGCTGTTTCCATTTACGGGTGGCGATGACCAAAATGTTCTCTTAGCCATCTTTAAAATTTCCAAGATTAGCTAACTTAAACTTGATTTCCACGAGATTATTGAAGCATGTTTAACTGAAGTGAAGCAGCTACACGCCTAAACCTGCATGCACCATTTCCTCCCCTGATATGCTTTGTCATGCCTCAGCTTCGAAATATTGACTTGAAATTGTTTAAGCAGTGGCTCTAAAACTCAATTTCAATTCGAACCAATAGCCTGTGCATTCAAATTGCTTTACGTATGGCATTTGGTGTAGCAATTCCTCTCTCATCTACATCTATCCTCTGTTGCACTCCCCCATTTATCAAATCAGCTAGAAGGGGACAGATGCCTCCTCACTGCTAGCTTCCAGGTTCCATATCTCCATTCAGGTTCGTTTTCTTTATTGGGGTTTTTGCAATCTCGAAGGCAAGCGATCATATCTGGAAATTTCATCAAGCGAGCTGCACTAAAAGCCTTATTAGCAATAAACTAGTGCCGGCACCAATCCCCTTGAAGACGCCCTTTTGTCCATCCAAATTCAAATCCTCATAAGTTTTGTCCTGAACAATTTTTAATGTGTGTTTTCAGGCTTGCTCTAACAGTTGTAATTCCAAATTGCTTAAAGTTGTTGTAGGAAATTTAAACTTTTCTGAGACACTATGCATGAATTGCCTTTGGATCCATGTTGCAATATCAATCACACTAAACTAGATTTGTTCAATCTGCTATAGGCTTAGGGGGGTTTCAAACTTTGGTGATAGGTTCTTGAAAAGAAGCCCTGCAAAGATCTCTTGCCTTTTCTCTCTAAGGAATAAATTTACGGGACATCCTGTATTCCTGTGTGGCATAGTTTCTCATGTTTATTTTTTCTCTCTTTTGTACATTGGTCAGCTCGCTAATTACTAACTACAAAGTCCTAACAAGTACGTTGCTGTCTTAACAAATATGTAACAGTTAGAAATGACATGGGGTTTTTGTGTATAAGACTGACCTCCGTACTCTCAGATAGGAAGAGAAGAATAATTTGGTTGTTCGATGTATTTTGCAATTTGCCCTCTAATACTTTGCATATGGATTCGTGGTGCAAGGTAGCTATGTATGAATGGGTTCACCAGAATTTTGGAGAGATTGTACTGATGTATGAGGACAGATTTGAGCTGCGGGTACTAAATGTCGAACCTTACGATGAGTCGGCAGAGAAGCGCAAGGAAAGTCTTAGTTGGTGGGGAAGACTGTTTCTCAGGAAGTCAATGACAGTGCACTCATCTCTACGCTATGCTGTGGTCAGTCCCTTCTCATTGACTGTAAAACGCACTAGGGAACTGAGAGCCCTGAAAGGATGGTATGTTCTGTATTTTCTGCATAGCCTTTGGGTCCTCACTTACCTAACAAATATGGAAATATGCTAAGAGAGAAGGTCTGAATCAATCTGGTTATAAACACTGTTTATATTGATAAGGCATGCAACGACATAAAACTTGTTCTGCTTGCTTGGCTCCTGTATGAATTAGGTGAAGTGCGCATGTTTTAATTTTTGGCTTTGAGCATCGTAACATCAGTGACAGTGAGGCATTGAGCATCATCACATCAGTGAGGCCTCTCCTGGCATCCTCGTATGCAATGCCTATCGCCTGAACCAAAGAAATATTTAGTGTGTTTGTGATGTATCATCACATATCTTGCTTATTGTCCTGATACGACACACTAGCTTGCTGGTGCTCTCAACCTGTTATGTAATTTACTTGCATGCATCGTGATACCACTCACTGCAGTTTTTGGCAAGAAGCGAACTAAGTAGGCAACGAGTAGGAAAGTGGACTTTGTGGTAGATAAGATCCAAAGTAAAACAGACTGAAGAAATTGAGAGAAAGAAGAAGCTTTTCTTAAGTGGGAGGAGTATATTCATGCCTATCCAATCGCAAACTGATGTGAACCATAGCAGAACATTTACAATACCTAATGGGAAAACAAAATTAAAATGTGCCAAATTAAATATTCTAGCACATGTTGTAATGCTTTAGCTTAGGCAGCTGCCTCAATGTTGTTTAGAAGGTCTAGTAGCAGCACTGCAGCATGGCTGACAGGGACCGGTATGTTTGAAAGGTCTTATAGAAGCTCTGTAGCATGTAGAATGTAGATCCATGAAAGCCTGAAGGAATATGTATTGGTTGATTAAACTTCTGATTTGTATAGCATGGAGGCATTACCTGAAGTACAAAATCACAGAGTATCTAAGTTGTATCCAAGTTAACCAACTCCAAAGTGGCAGGACTTTCGTAAACTTATGATAAAATGCACATTGGGTTATGCTACTCGTGCTGAGTCGCATGGGATGTGTAAGGTTTCGACTCTTAGACTGTCTATCTCCGGATATAGGGTTGTACTGCTTAGGGGTGACATTAAACCTGGGCTATTCTCTTGCCAACAGAAATATATAGAAATACCTAACTTTCATGATTTCTTTCTTAAGGTTATACAATTGGACCTCCGAAGTGTGATGCTTGTTCCCTTCTTCAGTTCTGTTCTTGATGTCTAGGGTTTTGACTGGCATTAGTGGTTGAAGGGTGAACATGAAGCATATATGTTAGTTTCTGAAACGGAATTAAACATTGTAGGATTAACGGATGTTGTTGCATAGAACTATAGAAGGTTGTGGCTGATTTGATGCACTTAGAAAGCAGGAGTGAAATATCTCTCTTATTTTCAAGATAGGACATGTGTTCTTCTTCACGCTGTGAACCATCGTTTGTTCTGCCTCATTCAGATAAAGTTGACTTTGGAGTAATTAGCCCCTAAAAATCAAGTGACAATAATCCAATCTTTGGCCGTTGTTACAAAAATAATCCTACCTTCAAAAATACATACAATTAATCCAACCTTTGCACTTTAGTTACAAAAATGCACCCGACAAACTTTCCGTTAAAATCTCCGTCTCATTAAGCATATCTGGTGTAATTAGTATCTAAAAATTCAAAATTACGAAAATAGCCCCCTTCCATCTCCCCTTTCTTCTCCTCCCCCTCATCCTTTTTAATGTGTAGTGTGTACACTGGACACAACCAAGTACAATTTTTTTTAATTATTTCTTCCTCCATCACCCACCCACTACCCCTGTGACCCACCCCGACCCCACCCCCCTAACCAAAACTACCCACCCATCATCGAGGGTGCCCAGATTTGATGCGCCAAACCACCACCACCACCCCCGACGACTCCCACCACCAACAACAACATGTCCCATCCCTATCACCATTCGAACAACGCCACCCTCCTCAAGGCCAAGGGGGTCAGACACCATCGTTTGTGCCTCCATGGAAGGAGAGGTTGGGGTGTTACGGACGAGGATGTGATGATGCTTAGTGATGGGAAAGGGGGATTTACGCGGACAATCGGGGCGAAGTTGGACTCTCGAGTGATAAGCCTGTTGGGCTTGGGGTTAGGTCCAAGAGGTATGCTATGTTGGTTAAGGATGGGGTTAAAGTGCTTAATATGGAGGAGGGTGGGGCATTTGCTTTTAGTGGTGCTGAGGACATGGGGAGAAAGGTTGAAGTTCTTGGGCGGTGGTGGTTGGGGTGGATGGTTGCAGGTGGGATGGTTGTTACTTGTTATTAATGGTGTTTGGGTTTAGGAGAGGAGGAAGATGTACAGATAAAGAAAGAGAGATGTGGGAGGAAGAAAGTAGAGTGATTTTAGGATTTTTGTATTAATATGTTGGTGTAAAAGACGTTAGTGTCCCTTCATCTCTTATTATTTTCGTAATTGTCATGAGAATAAATGAAGATTCTATACTAATTACGCCACATATGCTTAATTAGACAGAGATTCCAACGGAAAGTTAGCCGGGTGCAATCTTGTAACAAAAGTGTAAAGGTTGGATTATTGGTATGTATGTTTGAAGGTGGGATTATTTTCGTAAGGATGGCCAAAGGTTGGATTATTGTCATCAATTTTTCCAATAGTTTTTCAATACGTGAATCAGTTGGCTGAAAGCTTCCCTCTTTAAATCTTGAACATAATTGAAGATTACCTTAACTTTAATTTACTACTTTTAAGTAGTGCAAATGTTTTAACGTTTGCCTCACATCTGATTTTCTCGAATCTTTTTGGTTTCCAGGAGGTATTACTTCAGTCTGCTACTTGAGTTAGCTGACATAGCCATGCCAATGGCTAAAGCTATTATTTCCCAGGTCCGCAATGCCATCTCATTCTTCCTTGTTAGCCTGATTGGTCGGTCTGTAGGACTTGTATATACAGGTATAAGGCAATCTCTACGGTGGAAATGAAGTTGACAGTCAGCACCTAGTCTCATTTCGCAATTTTGCTTGCTTAGCCAATATAGAGATGATGCACTTATACATGATTACTCCACTGATACTTTTCTGGGTTATTCTTCAGTTGCTCTCTCCTATTATTTCATCTCTTTGCTACAACCTGGAAATCTATTTTGTTGTTTGAGCGCTTCCGATATGATGTTCTCTGGCATATAGCTTCTGCCACTAGTCTTACCACAATTAACAAGTCAATGTCTTTGGAAGTTGAAACATTGTTTCCGACATTGTAACGAATGCAATCAAGAAGCACAGTCGATTCCACGAAACTCCAAAACTGAACTGATGATTCATTTCCTCATTTGTTATATAAGGTCAGAAAAGAGAGGCAATTTTTGGTGTATAACTGTATATTGGTTGAAATGGCTCACTTGTGTTCCCATAGCAATTTCCCTATTAGTATTCTGGTACTTTTTATTCTTCAAATTGAATTTGCACATAGTCCTCTCCTTGCTACCTAAAACTACATTGACCGTCCCTGCAAGACAAAAGTTCGTTGACCCAGGATAGCTCCGTTGGCTAGTCACTGTATATGTGTAGTTGCTGCTCTCTAAATCTTTTTTAATCTACTGATTCGCTAGCTCGAAGTCTTCATGGAGGAAATCTAGAGCTGGGAAATACGCTACCAACAAATATATTTCGAACTATCATTCAAACATATGCTGAACCGACGGAGTACTCTTGAATTCTAAACTTTGGCTTTTCCTCCTAGATTGACTTTCTACCATTTCTGTCATTCATCTAAAACAACTTTCAATACTCAACTAGTATTTGGTCCCGTGAGATTCACAGGTTTGTTTTTTTTTTTAGATTATATTTGTTTCACATTTTACTTTTTGGTATTTTTTGCAACATAAGATTAGTTTTGTGGTCTTTATTATATTAATTTATCTGTATTTTTTTAGTTTAATATCATTGTAGAAGAATGA
>CAAKMY010038921.1:6620-29736 GCA_901111285.1 Corrigiola litoralis
AGCGTGCTCCATATCAATATTATTTTTCTTTTAATATTTTTCCTTTTTCGTATAATTGGTTCAAATGTTTGTTGTATTAACAAATGATTAAGGGAAGTAAGCATTTCGTAAGGCTACTAATTTATATAAATATAGTATAAGAAAATATTCAAATGATTTGTTTAATTTCTCTCAAAATTAACAATAGTAGAACAATAAATTTAATGTAAAAAGTTCAAAATATAATTATAAAAAAGAAGAGTGTGAGTGAATTTTCGAAGAATCTTCTCATGCTTTGCATGGATGTAAAAACTAGTTAATGTACATGTATGGCATGACCATTTTTTTGGGACAAAGCTTGGGACAAAGTTCGTGGTAATCCCTCTAATATTCAAGGTAGCTCTACTATGTGTCTTGGTGTGAGACTCATGATTTATTTGATGTTTCTTTCTTTGGTACTAAAATCGCTTGGTGCTAATCAAAATATTCTAGAACGTTTTAATAAAGCTCTTTATTATTGCTAGCTGAATTGCGCTCATTAAGGATAAAATATATTTGTAACTTGACTATTCAAGTCTCAAATCATGCCCATATTATTCACGACCAAGCTAAGAAGGCGATTTATATAGGGCTCCCCTTGTAAAATTGAAGTTTGGAGTTTAGATAATCCTTAAGTGAATGAGTATCTTACAAGGCTAGAGATCCACCTCTTATTGGTTCCCCTATATTTAGGGTTACTAGGAATCTTTTCACAATTAGGTCATCTTTGTGAAAATCGACTTTTGGCATAAAATTGGAGGACCTTGAGATTGATGTCAACAAAAGACAGTTGCATTGTTAAATATAGGTGATTTTTACTCTTTTGAGAATGGTCTGGGGTGGTAGCATTGAAAACATGTTTTTGACTCTTGGATTGTTGAGGATGGTTTTATTGAGTTCCATATCAATAAAATTTTGGTGAAGCATCTTACTTTGGCACATAAGTTAATTCTTCCAATGACATCCCATTTATGAGCAATTTTGTCTAGATTCTTTGATGGAATCACTTGAATGGGCAAGTTACATAAACCTTTCACTTGAATAGCCCTAAAGATTTTGGTAAAGCATTGTGCATTGTATAAACGACCGGATGACATGCTCAGTTTTTCTATCAAAAATGTCGACATGCAATCAACGAGGACTTTCATTTGTCTCATTCCTGAAATCCTAACCTTGATTCAGTTGACTAGTTTTGACGTATTAGTAAGTGTAATGTTAAATAAAGATTGTATCAAAATATATGATTAATTCCCTTAGAAAGGTTGTTCCTTTATTCGGTTGGGAATTACCAAAATGTTTTCCTTCCTGGGCAACTCATTTAATTCTTATTATCCTTGAAATCTTGGAACACATAAGACAAACTTCAAATAGCCCTTGTTTAAAGATGTCATTTAAGGTGAATATATATGAGTATGACTTATGACCATATTACCATGATCTTTTCAAGACAAATTTGACTAAGATGGGTTCGATTGAAAGGACTTTGTTGATACTAAACTGTGTTTCCCCTTTCACATATTCAATGGAAGACATCTCTGTGACACCCTATGAGAATGGTATCCCACATCGTTAGATGATGTGTGGATTAGAGAGTTTATAAGAGGTAGCACCCACTAGCTTATCAACAAGGTCTTCCCCTTTTGGGCTTAAGTGATGACAAATGGGCTCAAGAGGACAACTCATGTATTTATGGGTTGTGTTGAGACTAGTGGTGGGTCAGGTTGTTACAATCTCTCTCAGTTTTGTCCTTCATGTGATATGAGACAAGGGGTTATGTTGTCTCTTTATTTGTTCGTCTTTCGCATGCAGGCTCTTTTAGGTGTGGTTCAAAATGTTGAGAGGACAAAGTTGCTCAAGGGCATTGCTATTTCTATGGATGCGCCATCAACGTCTCATATTTTCTTTGTACATAATTATGTGATCTTCATTAAGAGAAATATGGATTTTCTTGCCTTCGTTAACATGCTATTCTTCATGAGTATAGTGCGACTTCGAGTCATTAAGGATACTGGTTTTCTGTGATTATGGACGAGTTTCAACAAAATACTATGATTGACTCAGTGCAATGCACAAATTTATTAATGGGATAACATAATTTGACTTATTGTTGGTCTGTGTCTTGAATTATTTATAAGTTGATTGCAACACTCTTTTTCAAAGCCATAATTTCTATTTTCCAAATACGTTTTTTTTTGTAAGGGTTAACGAATTCGACTTTAGACATTTATTGTACATTATAATATATAGTTAGGCTTAAAAGTCATTATTATTAGTCATTTAAAACTTATTTAAATTTTGAAACCAATGTATATTTGCAATCTCAAGTTTTGCATACGGTTCCCATAATTCATTTATGGTGACTATATGAGAACTTATGAAATGAAACTAGTTAAATATACATGAATAGTACGCTAAAAGGGATAGGCCTGAATCACAAAATAAAATAATGAAAATGGCTAGTTCACAATGTAGGGAAACATAAAATAATCAATGTGTTATAAAAAGTTAATTAGGACAGCAAAAAGAGACATGTATGAGAGTTACTAAGAATTTAATCTGTTGTTACGTCTTCCTTTATTTACTCAACAATAATTGTTTTGAGTTTAAATGCATGAAGCAAAAGTATAGAATTCATTTGAATTTGTTTCATTTAAGATTTTGTCTTTATATAGTATTGAAATCTTCACATCTTAATTATCCTTGTATAGTACTTAATATAAAAAAAAAAAAAAGGCGATAAACAACATTTGTAATTATGAAATAAATTCTATAAAGCAATGAAAGCGCATAAGCAGACAATACTACACATCAATTCAAATATTAGGAATTCTGGGATACCATAATATGTTAACCATAGATCAATGATTTTGATTATCAAGCAATTCAACTGTAACTTGAAATAAATATGGAGAGGTGGCCCGTTTACCTTAAAAGCGATAAAAATATACAATGGCAGGTCATGAAAAACATGAAAATGGATGAATGTGAACGAGATTCACAAAAAAAACAAAAAAAAGGAAGAGATTATGATGACAATTATATGAGAGGTTGCATGATAACTAGGTCTTTCATGAATGGCTATGACCGGACAAAAAGAAAGCATACCGTTCGTAATATTTTTAGATTCGACCTTGATATCGGAGTACGTCATACTTTTGCTTTGTCTGCAAAGTTCGTAATTATTAGTCTATCTTGTCAAAAAGATGAAGTTAGTGCATAGATTTAGGTAGGCACTGACGTTTTGACAGATGCACGTTGGTACCATGGTGATGGTATTGTTAAATTGATCATACCTGCACATGAACATGGTAACATACTAACATTACAAATATACTTCTAGTAACAATAACAATTATACTTCCAGTAACTATAGTAAAAAGGAGGGACAGAGTGACGATTTAGACTAAGACCAGGGTACGGCAGATTCTTCTTATAACATGATAAAGAAATGGTTAACAGTTCCTATAGTTTTTGTTTTCGTAGCAGCTGCAAACTCATAGTTTTATATTAATCCATGTGCGATCTTATTACAGACGAAAATTTCTAGCCTATGTAATAATATAGATAACATGTCCATCTAATTATCATTTTAAAAGATCACAAATTTTTAAAGAGACGACCTAATTGGATTAAAGGAATCTCTTTTTATTCTTAGACTACTTATAGAGAGGCGGATAATACTGCGGCTTCTACTGAACTCATATAATAGTGTTTTTACTGGTGAAAAACAAAAAACACTTTAAACCATGAAGTGACCCTTTTAAACTCGTGCAATCAAAGAAATATAATGTATCATATAAGACTTCTTGATCAAAGATAATGGCTTATCTGAATCTATTCATTAATTAACAATTAACAAAACCAATCATGTAGAATTTACTAAAGGTTTCTTCATGATTAACATAACCAATTAAAGATTATATATGAATTTTTGGTTAGCGGAAAATATGAACATTCTCATGATAATATAACGAATATATATAATTTATTTTTCTCATCTCTTCGTTAGTATCTTTAATCAACAAACTTTGTTTTATTTTTATCATCTTTTCTTTTTCATCTTTATCATAATCTACGTTTTTGTTTATGATCGGTAATTTATCATCTTAATTAAGGGTTTAAGCTCTTTTACAAAGATTTTGTCCTACGAGGTGGTTTTTATGTTTTCTTTAAATCTTTTATATTGCTTTATTGAATTGTTCTTTGTTATTATTACTATTATCATCATTATTATTTATATTACAAATGAATGGTATCTCATACTCTCAAATACAAATGCTGATTTGTCCAAATTGATTTGTAACTTATGAATTAGGTGTTCTAAAAAAAGGATTAAGTAGTGAACATTTTAATGCTAAAGCAATTGTCTTCTAAGTACAAGTTTTTTCATGATAGTTAGATTATGTAACCCAAGTTTGTGCATATTTTAACATTGAACCTAAAGTTGGCACATTCTCTCTTGAAGCATTCACAATGAATCGAAGCAGCATGATAGCTAGTCTTTTTCAGCATATCCAAAAATCACAGTTTCTTAAAAAAAAATTGTCTATATTAATGATAAAAATAGACGAGCTCTCTATTTGGTAAACAAGTTAACTTTTATATAAGTCCAAGTCAAAAAAAAAATATACTTACATTTGTTTAGTCAACATTGACTCGTCTACTTTTATCATAAAAGTAGAATGTATATATCTCCCTAGACTTCTCTCCCAAAACCAAAGTTTTTGGAGATGTAGTATTTTCTATCATAAAAGTATACGGAGTCATGTTAGCCCTATAAAGGAATATAAATGTCTAATTTGACGTGGACTTGTAAAAATTTTGAGTTGATATACCTGTGGTGGAAATGAGTCTTAAACGTGAGAATTGAAAATGCTCATCTGAAAAATCAATTACTCATCTACAAAATTTTTTGCTCATCTAAAATTTTTTTTTATCATCTACAAAATTTTATTTTCTTATTTACAAAAAATTTTGTTCATCTACAAAAAAATTTGCTAATCTATTTTTAAAAATTTTGCCCATTTCCAATATTTATTTATTTTTTTTTTTTTTTTTTGCTCATATACATATTTTTTTACTCGTCCACGAATTTTTTTACTCATCTAAATGACCATTTTCACTTCTCAGGTTAAAAATCATTTTCACATGATCCTCTTCCTATATATACATATATATGTCCATTGTTTACGTTTTAATTCAACCTAATTATACTTTTATAATCTACAATTAGATAGTCTAATTTAAGTTATAGTTGGACGGTATTAACATGGTTATCTTTGGTCTAAAGTTTTCACTTTTAATACAATTTAAATAAAAAAAGAGACCAGTAAATATTAATTGGTCAGTATGTCTAATCTATCTACACAATATTGTTAAAAGGCGTTCTAACTCAGACATTACGCCACATCATCTATCACACCACTGTGTCACTTCATCCCGTCATCAATACCTACTTACAACCCTTCTTAATTACAATCTAATATCTCTTTTTAACTATTCTAATTTCAAGAATACAATTTAAAAGTAACATTAAGTGATGATAATAATTACTACGTGCAATTTTTAAAAAGAACCTTTTCTTATTAACATAATCCACATCAAGTAATTATTGCCTCAATTTTCATTTCCCACCAAGCCAATTCACAGGAAGAATAACAATCTTACAAAAACAAAAACAATAACAATTTTAATATTTTGTTAACAACTTTAGATACTATAAGTATATGTATCTTTTTATGTTCAATTGTCAATGGATATGTACCAAATATTTATGCATATAATCATATTTTTATAATTAAAAAAGATAGAATGTTACAATCTCCAGAACATCGTCGGGCCCAAAAACTAGTTTAAAGTTAAAAGTTGATCATCTCTTTCTACAATTTCCTTCATATAAGCGCTTGTAATCGGCAGAGTCATATCAATCTCTCCTCTTAAATACTATGATGAATTGAGATACCCCCTTGTACAAGGCTTTATAACAAAACAACGATATGGAAAAAGACATGGAGAAGTATCTCATCTTATTTTACAATGGTCAACCATTCGTTAGTGTTGAGTTCATTTTGAATTTGATTGTTATGTATTCGCTTGATTTTGAGACCTATTATAGATGTCATATATGACTTTTAATAAATGAAGTATTTCTATTCTCAAAAAAAAAAAAAAAAAAGACTACAACCTTATTATACTTTTTTTTTTATTATGGAAAAACATGGTAGTCAAAAGTCACAAACTTTGATTTGTTGCTAGGATTGAGTATTACCGTTAAGAGTTGTAGCTCCCACCATTTGATACGGTTTTGGCAAAAGCAACCTTCGATTATCCTGACTCCACCTTAGACGGGTAATTTCTTTGAAAAATCCTCTTTTGCTAAATCCGATCTGATATGACAAAAAAACTTTGGTAAATTTGAAAGATGATTATTTTTTTGGAAACAGGATAGGGAAAAAGAAAGAAAAAGATATTCTTAATAGTTATCCAACACCTACACTACTTCACCATAAACGATGAGAGTAACCCAGAATAAATACACTCGTCTAGTGTAGCTTGCTTGTCTTACATACGGTAAAGACTCAAGCCGGAGAGTAAACTACTCAAGTATTTATAAGCCGAGGAAAGCTAATAAAGGGACAGGTCATTGTCTACTTTAGTGCATGTGAATATTTCTATTACTCCCTCCGTCTTCTAAAGATTTTCAACTTTTAAAAATGTAAAAAATTAAGGAGCATAATTAATTTATTTATCTTCTTTTTAAATGTTAGATTGTTTCCCAAAAAAATGGTCACTTACACCAAAATATCTTAATATCATGATAATAAAAGCAAGTTTGGTGGGAGAAATTGATGAGTTGACAAAAAAAAAAAGATGTTAAGATGGAAAATTTATTAATGATGTATTTTTAGCTTCTTGACCTTGACAGTTTTTGTGGACGGACTATAATAGAAAATTTGTCAATCTTTAGAGGACGGAGGGAGTATTTTTTAGGTGAGGTGCCTGTGAGCTTAAACAATCATCGGAAATTGGCGAGAGGCAATAATCTTCAGAAAGCTATCCAAAAGAGGAAAAAAAGTTGTGCAAAAGAGGAAACAAAGCTATTGTCCATTTCGATGCAAGCCGACAAAGATTTATTGTGGGGCGCCTACCCAAACAAGCTCATATAATTGATATAAACAACATATTTCCTCAGAGGCAACGTAAAAAAAAACCCTTCTACCTCTCTCTCTCAAAACCATCCAACCGCCGCTCCCCCTTAAAATACCTTCCTCAGGCTGGGGGTGGCCTTTATTGGTCATTCCCGGACTGATTTCTTTAGTTTTTAATGCTTTATCTACTCCTTTATCATATAAATAATTCCTTCTCTTTTCATGGGAGTCTTGGTCCCCTTTTTGTGGGTGGTTTCTTCTCCCTTTTTATGGGAGTTTTTGTCTCTCCTTTTATGAGAGTTTGGCTAGCTTGGGTAGATTTGACATTCTCTTGGTGGAGTTTGTTCGGATTTACATACTCTTTGTCTAGTCAATGGATGTGTTGGACTTCACTTGTTACTCATATGGCCGTGCGTCTGGTGTCGGTGCTTCATTGGCAAATCGAGCAAGGTGATAGAGCTTCTCACCCCAAGTACTACAAAAGATCGTTGAATACCCCCTCGCTTAAAACTGTCTTAAAACAGGATCATAGAGGGCATTTAGAAGCGTTAGATTTAAGTATTTCTGATCTTAGTTATTATGGGATTGGACTTTGTTCATCTATGTTAGATTTGTACTGTGAGATATCCATTATCTTGTGTAGATATCGTATGGCTTTTCATTAATGAAATTTATCCTCCAAAAGAAAAAACAACAGATTTCCTCATTTTTTGGATTGTAAAACTTTTTTTTTAAAGGATAAATTATTTGATTCATTAAAAAGTCATGCAAACATACACCATCTAACAATAGATATCAGTATCAAATAATACAAATTAAGCAACACAAAATTATAAGAAACTCAACTCCAAGAAAACCTAGATCTTTGTAATGTAGATTTCGCTACTTGTATACCCTCTATCATATCATTGTTTGGTAATACAATGTTGCACGAGTCAGTCAATCAATCTTTTCAAGTCTCGAGGAGGAAAAGATTGATACGGTTTCGCCAATTGCAAGGGTTGATATAAAACATTTTATATAAGTAAATCAGGTACCATTAACACACCAATTAGGAACATAACGAAGATAAGTAACTCTTACAAGACTTAGAAATGATCCCATTAAGGGGTATGAAAACTCTTAACATAGAAAAGAGACCAAATCATTGATAACTAAGATAATTTTAAAAGAATATAATAAAGCTAGGTTAGAAATGATAAAAAAATAACCATTTGACATATAGAAAATTTTAACTAGACTAGTCTTTAGAGAGAGGGAAGGAGAGACGAGAACCGACTACACTATTCGAATGTCTAGAAGACCAAGACTTTGGAACCCTTTAAAAAAACACGACATGAATTTGGAATGTATAACTTGGGTTGTAGTGTCGCACCACAATAAAATGATGTAAATCAACCTAATAGACTGCTATCGCACTAAAGTATGATTTACTCCGAAGCACCATAATCCTACCTCTTCACTAAATTCGACTACAAAGTATCCAATCATAACTAGATAACAATATTTAACCATGTAAGTATAATAATGATTCATGGATAGCTCTACATCTAGATAATAGGGTATTATATATTTTTGGTTTCAATTACCATCATTAAAACAAATTTTTTTTTTCCTAATATATATATAGGAAAGGGTTCTTGTAAGGTGGGATTATTTGGTGAGGTTTTGCGGTGTGATCTCAACCACCCAAATCAAACAGATCTAGCGGTCGACATAAATCATATAAAATACGCGCTTTTTTTTTTTCATTTCATTTCATTTCCAATAATTCACAAACACTCTCCTCTCCACGCTCTCTTTCTCTCTCTAAACTAAAAAAACAAACAAAACAAACAATTTTCTTGGGTAAAAATCTCGTTAATCGTTACTTTTTTTCCTTTCATTTGTTCGATCCTTTCTCTCTTTTCACCATTTTTGCTCCAATTTTTCTTGCAGGTTGTTTGCTGTTGTGGATCGTCGTTTGCTTCTCAGTTAGTAAGTCTTTTTTATGTATTTTGTTTGTTATTAACTCTTTTGTTGCTTCTATACATCGTTTGTTGTTTTATTTCGTTTATTATTTTTGTTTTTGCTAATTTTGTTGCGTTTTTTTGTAGCTCGTTTTTTTTTTTAATCCTTGTTCTTCGCCTCAATTGTAAGTTTCGTTTTTAAATTTTTTGATTTATTTTACATGTAATTTCAGTGAACTTATAGAGTATATATTTTTTCATCTGTTTTCTACTGATTTTGTCCCTTTTTTTGCAGCTCGTTTGTGTGTTCTTCTCCGTGCTCCCTATTCATTATTGTGAGTTTGATTTTTCGTTTTTTTAATGTATTTTCATGTTAATTTACTCTATTTTTGCTCTATAACTATTATTACTGTTATATTCTTTTATTTACACTGTTCTTTGGTATGCCAGAGGAGCAATTCTTCAATTGGAGTTAGAACTTTGTTTTTTGAATTTACTGCGGTGATTTGGAGTAATTCGTCCTCAAATTCCCTGAAAATCGTGACTTTATCAAGGTATAATATGCAACATCGTTTAGATCTTTTCTTTTTTTTTTCGAGTTTTCGTTTTACTTTAGATTGTAGTGGTGCTAGTGGTCGTTGTGTTGTTGCGGTTATTGTTTTGGTTGTCCTTTTCGTGGCTGTCATTTTTTGGTTGTTGTTATCGTTTTTGCGGTAGTCTATTGTTGTGCTGTGTTTTTGTTATTGTACGGTTGTGTGGCGTGGCGGCAGAAGAGAGATTAGTGGCGTTGTGAAGGTTGAGCTACATTTACACTAATAATTATACAAGTTTACTCTGATTATAATGTGGCTTTACTCTAACGAATTATGTTATTACGGTAAACTCAACTAGTTATAAGAGTAAACTTAATTTTTTATTAGAGTAAAAAATTTTAGGTGCTACCTGTACATATATGGTGCATGTAACAGTTTGGGCTAAGTTCCTTAGTTGTAGTCGCATTGGAGTCACAAGCGGCTTTGGTTGAGATTAAATGTTTGTGGCTCATGGAGTGTAGGCGTATTTTATCTTGGCACCCTCCTATTTGTATCTCTATGCATGACTGTCTTTGCTTTCATTCTAGACTGCTGTTTTGTAGCGTCAATATGCACTTGCAATTTGGAAATTTTGTGCCTGATTTTATGCCTCTAATTTTAGCTACTGGCTAAAATGTCATGGTCGTACTATTGATATTTCAGAAAGCTCTTTCTGTTTAATCCTTGATCTAGAACCAATTAAATGTCTATTGCATGAGGATATAGATTAATAAAAAGTTGACTTAGTAATAAGTAATCAAGAAAGAATAGTAGGGGTAGAGAAATCAAGAAAGGGAATCTAAACTTTTTTGTTTGGCTCAACTGTAGAATGGATCACACTTCGTCGTCTGCTGTTTGCTCTATGAGAAAGAAACCATCCACGGATTCCCTATTATATGTTTATTGGCATCGTTTTCTACCTTTTCCTTTGCCCTTCTTTAGCTAAGCCACCTTGAGAGCCACACTAATTATCATGATTTTGGTTAAACAACAAGATGTTAGCCTTTTCTTGGTTGGGTCACTGCCAGCAGAGTAAGATATGACATTCACTAGAGTAGAGTACGATATTCATTAGAGTAGAGTGTGAAATTCATTAAAGTACTCTACAATATTCATTAGAGTAAATGTTATTCTTACAAAAGACAAGATTTACTTTAATCTAGTACTTGGTTAACTGTAATAGAAGATTACATTTACTCTAATATTATTCATTAAGTTGTTGGAGTAAACTCATGTAGTTGTAAGAGTAAAGTCTATTTTTTGTTAGAGTAAAGTCATTTACTTTTTATAGTAATCTCAATTAAATGTTAGAGTAAATTCATTTAGTTGTTAGAGTAAACTCACTTAGTTGTTAGAGTAAACTCACTTAGTTGAACACATGTTTACTCTAATGTGTTAACTTGTTTACAATAATGATTTATCATGTTTACTCTAATGTAGTAGTTTGTTTGCTCTTAACTTATTAAGAGTGTTTACTCTATTATTCAAAGAAAAAATAGTGTTTATTCTGATATTAGTGCGTTTACTCTAATTCTTTGGTGTATTTACTTTAATGTTGTAGTATGTTTACTCTAGTATGTTTTAAACTCATGTTGCGCTAGGTCTGTAAGGGATTCGGAAACATGTCCTTCAATTGCTCCCCGTGATTTAAGAGCTATTCATTTTGAGAATCCTGAACTGTTTAGTTTAAGGATAAAAGCTAGATAAGGACTAAGGAGCAATCAAGCATTGTTAGAAGCGTGATTTGGGTGGCTCTCCTGACAAGTAATGCCAACCTTATCTTATTAAGTTTTAACTTGTCTGCTGCTCTTGACTCAACATGTGGTGGTTTGTAAGAATTTTGATTTGTGTTTTGTTTTTATTCTGTTAGTATTTTCCTCATATAGGTTACAATGACGCTATGTACTGTTTATGTAGTTGCATAATCAGTTAAGAAAGCTTAAATGTATTCCATTGGTGCCCGCTTCCCCCCCCCCCCCAAGACTGCAACCCAACAACATAAATGTAATTTTATAGTTATAGTTTAATATAACATAAATGACGTGGTCTTAGTAAGGGAGTAAAGAGTGAATTTCAGGGGATGGAGGGAGGAGAGAGGAAGTCAATAAGAGGGATGAAGTTTAATCAGTTTTGAGTTTTACTCTATTCAGTAATGGAATTTACTCTAATCAATCAGCATGTTTAGTATGATCAATAATACCAATCACTCTAATTAGTGAGCATATTTACTCAACTCTAATCAGTAATCAAGTTTACTCTATCCAGTATTGGTATTTACTCTAATCAATCAACATGTTTATTCTATTTGGCTGTGCTCTTTTAGCTATTTAGTTGTACATGTAGTTGGTTACCATGAATTAGAGTGTCTACTCAGTATCTATTTAGATAGATTTGTTTTTACAATGAACTAGAGTAAAGATGATTAATTTTGAGTCTTTAATGAATGATGAGGCTATCGAGCAGGTGGTTTTCGCTGTGTCTAGGAAGAAGGCGGCGAAACTGATGTGTGAGGAGGTTAGTGATTTACAGAGGTTATCAGGTTTAATTGTTGCGCCGAGTGGGAAGAAATTGGTGAGTGAGGAGTTCAACGTGGTTTCCAACAGTAAGGAAGTTGCTGATGATTTGATCACTAAGGCTGTGCTTGATCAGGTATGATGTTTTTAACTTTGTTTTCTTTATTTTAAGATCCGATTCCAGTTGCATCCAAATTTTGATGAAATGATCCGACTTGTGATCAAGTTTTCATTTTCTGAATATGAAGTTACTAATATTGAGGCTATTAGCTTAAATGGTAGAGCAATGTGCTATATTGCACATAGGTGTGGGTTCAAGTCCCATATAGCCTTTATAATGATGGTTTGTCGCTACTGATTTAATAAAATTTCGCCATTGTAGGGGTTCATCTCAAGCCCCTTGATTCAAATTCTTACTTTTGAGTATTTAGGTCTGAGTAAGTTTAGCCAAAGGTGGTTTGCCTACAGTATAACTGCGTCTCGTGTATCAAGTAGTCGTTCTTCTGTGTTCTAGTACTAAGTTGGTGTGTATCTTTACATGTAGTCTATATAGGATTTGAACCTATATCTTGTGCAATGGCAGAATGTTGTACCAATTCAGCTAATAGACTTGATTGATGCAATATCTCATTAAGGAATGAGTTGCCAATCTATACTTCTCTGCTTTAGGAGAACTGTTCTCCGTAATAGTCTTAACAAAAGCCAAACAAAAAGTAATGCCAAGGTAAGCCAAAGGAACAACAACAACCCATGACAAAGAATTGAGTAGTGAACTTCATCTCGCATAAAACGAATAGCAGGCATAATTTATAAAGGTAAAGGTAGTTGATTCTGACATAAGCATAACGCAAGACAATCACAGCTAACACCTCAAAGGCTGCGGGCATGTGGCACCTTAGCTGAAGATGTCGTCCCCTGACAACGTTATCAGATTTCATTTAAATTATGATTCAATTGATGACATAGAGGTTAGTTTCAGAATTATATGAAAATCTGTGTTCTAAAGTTTGGCTCATCGGAGGTTTTTGACAATGGTTTAGAAAAGTCACCGTAAACGATAAAAAAAATCTCAGCGAAAATCGAACTTGAGTGTCTTCACGCTAGTCATACATGTATACTGAAGCAAAAATAAACATATAACCCAAAACAACTATAACGACAACACAAAACAAGACCACCACTACTGGCTGAACCATCACTATAAAACACACCTACCACACCGTTGCCATCACCGCCTCACAATCACAGTAACAACCATAGAATGAACTAGATAACTTATTACCGTAAACATGAAATCTAATTAAAGTAAACTTGAACCTTTATCGAGTAGAATTGATGACACATTATAGTTAACATTAATACCAATTACAATAAACTCAAAACTAGTTACAGTAAACATCAAACTCATTAGAGTCAAGTGCCTACATTATTAGAGTAAACTTAATCAAACATTAGAGTAAAGCTACTCTAATACATAGTCAGCTTTACTCAAATACATAGTTATGTTTACTCTAACACCACCACTGCAACACCTACAACAACCACAATATCACAAACACCAGCACAACAACAAACACAAACAACTACTGACAAGCACATCAACAACCACTACACCTCAATAACAAAAACAAGAAACGACTGTAAGTCTGTAATATGAAATAACCTTAATTGTAATGACTACTAAGCTATACTTCTCCTCCTACCACACTACGGTCACCGGAAACCACCTCGCACCACCAAAACAAGAACTAACAACAACCAGAACAACTGCAACAACACAAATCCCCACCCCTACCACCACATGAATCGCTACAAAACAAGCACAAAAACTTAAAATTTGGACTAAAAATACAAAATAATCATTAAAAAGCAGATCTAAATAAAATAAGCACAAAAATTGTAAGAACGAACATGTTTTACTCCAATGAAGAACTTATTTTACCCACTGTCATTAATAAAAACACAACCCTAATCTCACACCTTGCCTCACTCCATCTCTCATAAACCCTAAACACAACCCTTACCTCTATCTTCATCATCTACATCATACATCTCACATCTAGCCTCCACTATCACACCACATACAACCCTCACATTACATCTAAACACCCTAGACATATAAACACATATCCTACATACATATCTCTCACCAAAGATAAATCTGGATCACCACATCAAAGCAACGAACCACGACAAAGCGCCAAGCACTACCGTAGGTCTCCTGAGGGCTCCTAATTGAGAACTATATCTACCATTGTTTTGAGTCTTATATTGTTTGTGGTTGTTATGTATATTATATAATGCTTGACATGACTATTTGATGCATACATGATTTCATTATTTGAACAATATTTTAAATCACGTCATAAGTAAAGGAAAACGCAACCAGCAAGCAATGGTACATCCTACCATTGTGGTATCAGGGTACTTTGCTCCTGAATCTAAATCTTTGGTACACACTATTAGAGGAGTCATCCATGATGATGCACTAGATTTGGGGAAAACCTTGCTCCAATCTACATCTCATGTACCCTCATGAGTCTGAGGCTAGATCTGTGAGGTTCGCGGTTCCCAAGATACCTCAATCCTTGGTGACAACTCCATAATTGTCAAACAGACTAGGCCAGAGGCAAAGTTCTGCCTCTGGAGCCTGGCGCCACCTTTTGTGGCACCAGGCCATTGTCTCTGTTCTTTAACACCCTAACACCATACAGAACCAGGCACAGACTCGAATTGCCTCTGATACCCGGCGCCACATAACATGGCGCCAACCCTATTATGAACCCCCCTGCAGTCCACTGGCTCTTGTCAGTCCCTGGGTACACATTCTGCCTTGCAAGATCGAGTCAGCCACGAAACCATCACCATGGGAGCCACGAAGACTTGGCCAAGGGGTCCATAACCCCCCAAAGTCTACTCCCTATGAGGTAGGGCTCTCGATCGTCCGTACAAGGGCGGGTCCCCTTCATTCTAAGGGAGCCCCCTACAGGCGACGACGCTCACAGGAAGCAAACACATCAACACACTTAGCAACAACAACAATAGATGGCACATCACCTCTAAGAGAAACTAAAAGGTCATCAACAAATATTAAGTGATTAGTACTTATACCAACACACTTAGGATGAGCTGAAACAAGATGATGACCCTTCTACCTTCTAAGAAGTCTAAAAAGCTCCTCCATACAAATAACAAACAGGTAAGGGGAAAGAGGGTCCCCTTGCCTTAACCCTTTTTTTCCCTTCAAAGAAACCCAAAACACCTCCATTAATGCAAAGGGAAAATTTTGTAGTGGATATGCACACCATAATCCACTTTATGAAAATTGGATTGAAGCCAAACTAATCCAATAGCCCTTCCAAATAAGTCTAACTAACTAAATCGAAAGCTTTTTAAATATCCACCTTAATCACTGCCCTAGCAGAAATCCCCTTCCTACTGTGAGCGTCGTCGCCCATAGGATAGGATCGGGGGGTGGGCCCCTTTCGCTCGTGTACGGAGGCTCGAGAGCCCTACCACATAGGGAGTAGTCCATGGGGGGTTAGGGACCCCTTGGCCAAGCCTTCGTGGCTCCCATAGTGTCGGTTTCGTGGCTGACCCGATCTTGCAAGGCTGATTATGTGCCCAGGGACTGCAGGAGCCAGTGCACTGCAGGAGTGGGGAAAAGGGACCAGATCAGATGCTAGCGCCATGCCAGGTTACAGAGGCATGGAATGTGCCTCTGCCTGCATCTGGTAAGTGTCAGATGCAAGGAATAGGGGCAGAGAGTCTGGCGCCTGTATCCAGGCGCCAGGTCTGGCGCGTAGTAAGTAGGCGCTAGGCTCCAGAGGCAGAAATGTGCCTCTGGTCTGACATGTACGATCGACTAGAGTCGCCACCAAGGATTGAGGTACCTCGGGAGCAAGGTTTTGCTCGAATCTAGTGCATCTTCAAGGATGACTCCCTTGGTAAAGCATACCAAAGATCTAGATTCGGAGGTAAAGTACCCAGATAGGGTTATAGTAGGATGTACCATCACTGCTGGTTACATTTTCCTTTACTAGTGGGTTAATTAATGTTGTTGTTTAGGTGATAACGATATGAAATGCATCAAAATAAGTGACAAACAAAGCATGTAAAAATTACTGTATTACAACAGTTTATATAAAGCATGAAAATGGTGAGTTCTCTATTAGTAGGCCCTCAGGAGACCTACGGCAATGTATAACGCCTTGGTGCACTTGATTTCTTGGTAATACTTTCCTATATTCTTCTGTACTACCCCACATGAATTTTCTAAAATTTCTATCAATTTTCTTAATCACACCCTTAGGAAGAATAATTGCATCACCCCAAAAATCAAGAACACCAAGACAACAGTGTTGATCAATAACACTCTTCCAGCATAAGATAACAAATTATCACACCAATGCTCAATCTTGAGCTTGATCTTCATGACAAAAAAATTGAAACATCTCAGCATTAATTCTAGCAGAATTAAGGGGAATGCCAAGGTACCTAAGAGGGAGATCTCCTTCCACATATCCAGTCTTATGTAGAATTTCCCTCTTAATATCCATACTAACACCACCAAAATTAATTTTGGTTTTAGTATTATTTGGATAATGTCCTGATTGGGAAGTGGGATCTACATGGACCCCTCGCAATGGTGGATGTGTTTAGATGTGTTTAGATGTATTAAGATGTGATTGAGGGTGTTTTTTATGGAGGTTTTAGGGTTGTTTTTGAGGCTAGTCAGTTGTGTGAAGAGAGGAGGGAGGTGCTCTCTCATAAGGCTAACCTAGGGTTTAGAAATGAAGAAGACATAGATGGTTTTCGGAGGCAGAAAAGTGTTGAACCCCTCAAAAATGATCTAAGGGGGGTATATATAGCAGGGGAGACCTACTGGAGCCTGGCGCCTCCAAAGTAGACGTTGGGCTTCGCGCCTACTAAGTAGGCGCTAGATCCAGTCTGTACTCCTGGCTTCCAGGTCTATTTCTGTGCTGGCCTGGGGTCTGGTTTGAGCTCATGAACTCGAGTCATTAATGGATTGCCATGCTAAAAGATGTTATTTTCTGGCCTTTGTTGTGCTAATGCTTGTGAATTGATCAGGCTTTACCGAGAGCGAGTCGATTCCTAGAACTCTCGGTGTTTTGAAAGGCTAATAAATATAATCGAGGGCAAAGCTATCCTTTAAGCTATAAACTCGGGTTTTAATGTATTGTGAGCTCGGGAACTAATAATGGTAAGAGTGTATCATTAAAGTCTAACTCTGCTATTTTAGGTGGGTTTGTGAAATGAAAGGATATAGCTAAGGGTTGGGTGTAGGTCCTTACGTCCAAGAAATGTCATGCAACAAGGCACATTATATTTATCATCATAGGGATGAATCCGTGAGTACGGATTCGGGCGTCTATAGAAGCCCCCACTTTGACCGAAGCATGGTGCTTGGCGACGGTCAAAGTATCTCTACACATCTGCACGTTAGTCGAAAACGCACATAGCACATAGAAGGTAGCATGCATAAGCGTAAATGCATATTAAGAGCCATTTTTTTTTTTTGTAAAACCATGCATAGGCATAAATACATGAAAAGAATGTCAATTTATTATGCATAAGTATAAATGCACGTCGTGGATGCAAAATTGACTAAGTGCTTTGTGGCAAGCTTAAGCGCACAAAAAATATGATTTCGCTTTGGAAAAATGCTAGAGTTTTTCGGCTCAAGTATAAGCGCGTAATGTTTGGAAATGTTTTCTATCTCAAGTATAAGAGAGCCTTTTGAATTTTGGATTTGTTTGAAATTCGAATTTTGTATGGAAATTCATTTTGCACAGTAATTAATTCAAGAATAAGAATGCATACTTGTCAGATTTAATTTTGGTCATCCGTTACCATTTGTTTTGTGTTAGGATTGCTCGGGAATCCGTCAAAGTTGTAAAATCTGGCGCCAGAGGCCAAATAATTCGAATTGGGCAGCCCCCAATGGATAAATGTTGTAGATAAGTGAAATCTGAGTGGACCAGAGGCAAGCTGCCACTTGGCGCCACATAAGCAGGCGCGGGACCCGGCGCCACTAAAGGTGGCGCCCACCTTTTTTTTGCTTTTATCGAGCGGATTGTGCAAGGGGAGGCCGAAACCCCATTTTCTTCACCTCCTCACCATTTTCGCCCATAGCAAGGTCTAGAAACTCCATTTTTGCTCTGTTTTGCAAGCTTGGATAGCCTTTATAAGTGTTAAGGTATGATTTCTAACACTCCATTGGTGTTTTCTTGTTGATTTGTGATGGTTTTGAGCAAAAATGGTTAAGGCAGGATGTTCTTGAACTTAGGACCACAATTGTCGGAGTTTGGAGCTTCCATTGGTGACGCCACTTTGAAGAAGCGTTGTTGGGCATATAAGGTATGTCCCTCTGAAATTTGGTGCGATTCCTTTGAGTAGAATAGGAAATGTGATTTTAATGTTTAGCCTTAATTAGCGTTTAATTAGGCTAATTATCATGATTAGTGTGAACCATGATTTTTATGTATGAGATGCATACTTTAGAGAACAAAACCCATGCCTAAGTGTAGACATGAACTTTTCTAAGTGTTTTAGGTGTATTCAATATGTGTTAGTAGCCTTTTTGATCAGGATTAGGGCCTAATTAGGGGTTTAAGAGATAAACCTTGGACTTTAAGTGAGCCCAATTGCTTAATGAGTTGGTGTGAACCATTTAGAGCATAATTTGGATTATGAGAACCCTTTTTACTGTTGTAATCGCATAGGATGGCTGATATGGACATTCCTGAGCACCCTCAAGAGGAGGAGGAGGTTTATGCTTGGTTTTCTAACGACCCGTGGAACCCAAGCAACTTGTTCTTGCAGCCTGATGATCATGTGTATACTAGAGCTCGGACTACCAACCCGGTATGATTCTTTGTCTGGAATTTCCCTCAGTATAGGTGTACTAAGTTTTTTGTTCCTTAGTGAGAAGGTTGTCTTGTGTGTAGAATGCTGGTGTATTCCGAGGTTTTGGTAACATCAGGAATGTTCATACACTGTGGCATGAGGCACTTCCTGAGGCTGTAAAGGAAGTGATGAGGCTTTGTGGCTTTGAACCTTTTATCCTTGTTTTAGGATCCCTGTTCAGTGACGAGTCTAACAGACGTCTTTTAAGAGCCTTCTTTGAGCGGTTCTGGGATACCACTAACAACGTGCATACCCTTGTTGGAGAATTCTTTGCCACACTAGTTGACTTTGCTTACCTCACGGGTCTGAGATTCGGAGGAGAGCCTGGGATCGTAGCCTCCGTAATCATCACCCCTTTGTTGCTGAGATGATAGGGCCTAGTGTTGTAGCTGATGGAGAGCGTCAGTTTGCTAGTGGGGTTTTGTATGACATTTTGGCTGGGGGGAAATGTTGCTGCTACTTCCACTATTCAGCATGCACGGTTGTTCATGCTTTATCTCATGTATGCCACGGTTTTTAGCAACTGTGGTAGTAGAGTGTTCCTTCGACTCTTGCCTTCGTTGAGGGATTTTGACAGTGTCAGGGTGACGGACTGGGGCCGTGATGGTTATGCCACTTTTGTCTAGTATGTTCGTCGATGTGTACGGACAAGCAACTTGGTGAGCAGCATTGGTTGTGGTAGTCTCTGGAAGATCATTGAGGTAATTCTCTTCCTAGCTTGTGATTTCCTTTTGAGATATAGCTGTATTGACACTCATTTGGTTTGTTCACTTTGTTTGTAGCTATGGGTATTTTCTGTCTTCCCAGGCATCTTCGATCTAGAAGGATGCGCAACTTAACCTTGGCTCAGGTACTATATGTTTTGACCTTTGCACTTTTGATATGTTTCCTGTTGTATAACTTGCTTGTTAACAGGTGGAGTGGAGACCTTGAAGATATCTTAAGGATGTCTGGTGTCAGACGGTAGCTCCTGCAGATGCTTTGTCTCGTCGTAGGCTCTTGCTAGTGGGGGATCGTGGTCCTGTGTGGTATCTAGGAGAGAGATTCCTGCACCAAGTAGACGACGCACCTTTGTTTCGAGTGCCTATGGACCCGCCTGCGTCCATGTTCAGTCAGGCGATCACAGATGATGATTTGACAGGTTATGATGCATATGCCTACTTAACTCATCAAACAGATTATGACTTTTTTGTTGCCACCCGTTTGGCACCTGTGGCATATGGTCCTAATGAGGAGGCTAGGATGTCGAGAGATTTGCCTATCCCTCCCCTTGTCCTTAGGTATAGAGATGACCGCGGACGGAGAGTAGTGGAGCCCATTCCTTTGGTTACTCCTGGTATCGATATGGGTTTTTCTTTACCAGAGGAGACCACTTTGCGTAAGTATACTTGTATTTGCCCTTTTGCCTTTGCTTGAGTTAGTGTTAAAGTGCTAACTTTTGAATGTACATCAGGTGGACATACGTTCTTATACCATCATGGCGAGCCACGCTAGCTCTTGGAAGAGTAAGGCTCAGTCCTTTGCTAGGAGCTTGAAGAAGGCGTTCTCCCGTGGCCGTAGTCATCTGACCCAGTCAGATAGGCGACCTTTTGAGCCTAGTCAGAGTCGAGTTCGTGCTGAGTGGCCTTGCCCTGAGTCTGATGATATTGGTGCTGATGTCTCGACTGGATCTCGGGAGCCGATTGCAGCTATTCCCCTTAGGTGGGCTCCTCCTCAGGAGTATCATGAGAGTGCTAGATATAGCGCTTATGAGCAAGGTGCAGAGCCCTAGGCTAATGTGCCTCCTAGGTTTTCTATGGGCACTAACAATTTCATGAGGCCATGTTCAGAGTATGATGGACCTTCTAACTTTTTCGGTTATGGCTATTCAGGTGCTAGCACTAGTATCCCTGAAGATGCAGGCCCAAGCGAGACTCGTGATGAGGAAGAGGATATTTCTGACATCTGGCATGCGGTGATCTGTACCTGTTCTATTCATAGTAGTTTTGTACTATGAACATTTTAAGTATTTGATGTACTTGAATCTGGATAGACTTGTAATGTGTCTGTCCATATTTGTAGTAAGTTGTAGTATTTGTCATTTCTCTTGTCTAGACAGTTAAGACATATCTGACCATGTTTGACTTAAAAATGTTTTTGACTTTTCATGATATATTTGGAGCACAATTTGCAAACAATTGTAGGGGTACCCGCTTCCCCAAAATAAAAAAATGAAAAGTTGTAATATTGGATTAAATGGCTTTTTAGGAAGCCCGCTTCCCCAAAATAAAAAGAAACAAAATTAATCCATGAAATAAGCAAAAATTTCATTTAAATGATAATATTACAACATGAAACAGCAGCCCAAAGTGTTCAATACTCTAAAACAGGCCAAAAATATGAAAATGCGCGTCTGGAGACCAGCTGAAGCCAAATTGGGCATGGCGCCTAGAAAGAAGGCGCCAGAACCCTAGAGGTTTTTTTCGTGCCTCCTGTGTTATAAAAACAACCTTCTGTCGAGCTTATGTTCACAACACTCATAGTACCAACCTCTGAAACCCCCGAAAAGTGAGATAAATAACCAAACTTTTTAGAGATCTTTAGCTAATTGGTTGAATAGGCTAACTAATAAAGAGAAATTCCAGGTTGCCTCTTATCACTTGAGTGCATTATTGTCCTTGAAGCTGGTTAAGCTTGATTATGAGTTCTTTAGAGCTGCCTTTGATGTGTGGGATGCAGGCCATCATGTATTTTGCTTTGGAATGCCCGCTGGTGAAGAACAAGAGTTTTGATTTGGTGGAGGATGCGATCTTGTCAGAATTGTGCAAAGGTTTTCGCCAGCTACGAATAATCTGACACAAAACAAGTATGAAGGAAGGTCCTTGTGTTTTTGTCTGTTGAACAGGTTCCTTTTTTTATCAACCGGTGGTAATATCGGCAATGCTTCGCTCATAAGGATTGTGGAGCAGATGGAAAGTGGCAGAACTCCCATGCCAATGGTGCTTGTTGAGACTCTGATTGGTCTGGAACGTCTGAAACAGAACCTAGAAAAGCAATTTTTTGGCAGCCCCCTGCGGTTACAAGTATTTCCTCAAAAATCGTGTTTTTGGAGCTGGCCCCATAAAAGTAGGCGCCAGACCCTGGCGCCTAGTTAGTAGGCGTCTGGTCTGTTTTGCCTCTGTTTGCGTCTGTTTTTATCCTGTTCTGACCTGTTTCGTGATTTTTTGCAGATTTGGCTCTAGGAGCACAAGAGACTGATTGAGCCCCCTGTTGAGTCATCCAAATACAACTTTCGCAGTTTTACTATGAGGCCACGACTGTTTTCTCCCCAAACCCGGGAAGAATGGCTTAAGCACTTCATGGCCAAAGATAGGCCTAAGATCCGTTGGACTGTGTCGTGGTGGAGAATCTCCTCTATGGCTATTGTTGGGCCTATTCCCAACTTTATACGCATTTCAGGCTTTACCTATATTGTTTCTCTTTTTCCTCGTCGCGTGATGAGGCAATATGGCCACAAACAAAGGATTCCTAACCTTGACACTTAACCTCAACACCTGACCAACATCACCAGTGTCATTATCTCTCGATGGGAAGGCTATTGGTCTAGCAGAACATTACTTCCTATGCCAGCTACACCTGCTTCTGTAGCTTTGTTTGAAAGTTACCACCGTTGGATAGAGGCCAAGACTGTTGCTGAGAGGCATGAGGCCCGCCTGGCTGACAAAGATGAGTCCCGAATTTCGAAGCCACCTATGGTTCCCAGGAGGGATTCCAGACCAAGTCCTATGTAGACCAAGGAAGCTCCTAAGGGTAGGATACCTAGATATGTGAGCAAGAACAAGCTCAATCAGAAGGAGAAACGCCCTAAGCCTATGAGGGACGCCCCCTATGGCGTTCTAATAAATAATGGGAAGCCAGTGAGATATAATCCTAGAGCTAGCGAAAAGACATCCAGAGCAGCTGGAGTTGTCATCAGAGAGGGTAGACCTAACCCACCTAAGGAACAA
>CAAKMY010038926.1:0-16664 GCA_901111285.1 Corrigiola litoralis
GGTCGGTCGGCGCGCGCGCGTGTGTGGTATGGTCCAAGCCCACCTTCCTTAACAAAACCCATTATTATTTGTTCAAACACTAAGGGACAAGTACCATATATAAGGTGGGTGAAAAACACTTTTGTGAGCAATGTGGGACAAGAGAAACAACATGGAGGAAGCCATTACTTCCAACATAAGCTAGTCAACACTTATAACTCCAAAAGTCAACCAACTCCTCAAGAAACCCAAATACCAAAATACAAAATACTAAATACCAAAGTACGTATACTAAAATACTAATACATTTTTAATACAAAATATATATTATATTATTAACAATACTTAATAATAAACATACTAATAATAAAATAACAAACAAACACAACAACAACTAAAACAACTCGGCCCATAAGGCCGAGCCCAAACAACAATCCACACAACACTCAACAACAACCCGAACAACAACTCACAACAACCCGACGCACAGCAGCCCCGTGGCTGACCCGACCCGACAACCCACACACAGTAGCGGGTCCCACGAAACCACCACCACTGCCACCCTCACGCCACCAGCCGTGGCTGGGCAGCAGCCCCCACGCGCGCAAAGCGCGCCTAAGCGCACCAAACCCGCACCAACAATCCCTTTTTCACCTCGTCTACCACCACCGAACCACCACTCAACACCACAACGCCACTGTCGTGGCCCCACACAACTACCGTGACCACCACAGGCCCAAGGCCGCACCAAAACCACACTAACCCTAACCCTAGCAGATGCAAACATCACCAAAAACCCTAGAAACCCTAGGAAAGCTGAAACCTATGCTTAACACATGAAACCATGCCAAAATACCAAGTTAAATACTTAAAATCCATTAACACAATGAAGTAAAGAAAATAGGCATGATTCTAGGATGATCAAAGCATACAGAAGCATTTTTTAAAATACAAAATACAATAAAACTATGTTTTTAAATACTAAAAACATAAGGAGCATGCTAGGAAGATGTTTTGCAATGGTTTAGAGGTACTTACATGCTTCTAGGATCAACAATGGAGAAAGAGTGTAGGGGAAGGAAGGAGACAACCCTAGAAAACTTTTCTTTTCTTTGTAACGCACGTCTGATGAGAGGAATGAAGTGTTTTTTTTTTCTTTTTGTGTTGGACGGTTAGGATGGGAAGGATGGATGGGTTTAGCCCATCTTGTCCTGTCATACCCCAAAAGCTACTTTATTTTATAAAACATCGTAATAAAATACAACATAAACTTTTAAGGCTTCAAAAGTTTAGAATAAGTTAACGAGAAGTCATTTGGTATTAAATACGTCGAAGTACTCAACCAAAGCTTGTCCATTTTCACGTGAACTACGTTTTCTACATTGTTTCATTGTAGTCAAATAGCTTGTGATCCGTACTTAGAAGTCCAAAACTGATCATTTTCTTTCACGACTTCCTCTGTCTTATAAACTAAAGCATACTTCATCCATACTAATATAGTAATATAACAGCAACCCAAAAGAAATTATGATAAAGTCTTACACGAATACTCTCATGCAAGATTACTCTAAAATCATTTTTCGGGTATGATTTAGTTTGTACTAATTTCGGTTTATGTCTTGGGGTCGTGGTCGGTTTGGTGGCGTTTGGCATGGCTTGAGGTAGCCTGTTAGAGTTCCTCTCTTTCTCTTTTAAAACAAGAGATTACTGCAATGGTTTTTGGCAAGAGTTGTCGGCTTTCAACTCCGGGTTCCGGGTTGTCATCATTGAGGTCAACGAGTATATGTGATGGTTGATATCCGACGGCTTTGTTACCGACTGTTTGGTTTCCGACGGTAGAGTCGGTAGGTTGCGGTTGAGGTTGGGTTTGATGTTGAACTTGAGGTGGATACATTCATGGTAAGAGGTAAGTTATTATGTTCATTCAAAACTTATATAATTGAATATGAGACATAACTTAAAACTGTATTGATCCAATGAAACTGTGGTTCAATAACATAAATATTAGTAGGAAGATAATATTATTACCTTCGGGCTAGTGTTTGGAAAGTGAGCAAAGTCGTGATGATAACATGTGATAAACTAGCTCATAAATGTAAGACTAGGGGTGTAAACGAGCCGAGTCGAGCTCGAGTTAGGCTAATCTCGACCGTCGAGTCTCAAAATGCTCGACTCGTCTAGTTAACTCGCGAGCCTCAAATTGAGCTCGACTGGAGCTCGTGAACTCTAATCACAAGCTCGACTTGAGCTCGAGCTCGACTTGAGCTCGAGCTCGACTCAAGCTTGAGTATTAAATGGGCCCCATTACCCAACCTAAAGTCATGTACCCATTGGCAAAGGATACTACATGCATTTACAAAGTAAGTTTATATACAAAACCAAACTCCTAGCCTTTCCCACCGATGTGGAACAACCAAACTCATTTTTTTCCTTTCCCACTAAATTGCCTTAGTGATTGCGTTGGGGTCCTGAATTGTTGCACATCTGTTCAGAGTTTCAAACCCTTTGATCAAGATTGGTGACACCCCATGTACTTTGTATTCCGTATGATGTATGAGCTCTGATCATAAATTCAGCATTTGTTACAAAGGGCTAGGAATATATTTGGGTAGATATCTCCTAACCATGAATCTTCACCAAGTGACAGCATTTAGCTGCTCACACATTTTATTGATTGTGTAGAAGTAGGCAGTCGTTGTATTATTTGTTGGAGAGTCACTAAACAACCTAAAGATGTGTACTTAATTTAATCCTTAATTGAAGAATATCAATTTAGTACTTAAATGAAGGTACAATTTCAAAATAAAAGGATAAGCAATTTTATAAGGACTTTGAAGGTCTAGCTTCCTTTTCGTTTTATGTCGATGTGGGACTAAGAATATTGTATTTGCTTTTGTTATCTACACTTCACCACTTAAACAAATGTGTGGCTTGTTCTTGATCTTTTTATCTTATTAAAAAAAATTACTTTTAAAAAGTCGAGTATCTCGCGAGCTTTTCGAGTCGAGCTTGGGTCTACTCGAGTAGGCTCGTTAGAAACTCGAGTCGAGTTCGAGCTTGAGTCGAGTTTTCACGAGTTGAGTATTGATCGAGTTTTGACCGAGTCTATCTCGAACAGCTCGCGAGCGGTCTCGTCTCATTTACACCCCTATGTAAGACAAAGATATGGAGTACTAAAATTCGTATATTGTTTTAGCTTACTTCATTCCGTAAGTAAAAGTAGAATTTTACCGTGTATAATATATTTGTTTTACAGTGTCAATCAATCAACCGATACTTTGTTTGGCGGTGCATATTACAACAAGATGCAAGTATCAGCTTAGATATACTATTAGGCTAAATGATTTCTCTAGGGTAATGTGAGCGTAGGATCTCGAAGTGACTAATTGGTTTTGTATTTTGTATTATTTTCAGCTTCGTATGAGAATAAGTTACACATTTCTAAAAAAACCAATGGTTGAATAAACCACAGTTTAAAATCTACAAGAAGAGATAACAAACCAACACCTAAAAGTACATTCAGGAAGAATATATAAACAGGCGAAGTAATGACATCATCTCAGGTTTCTGATCATGATCAAGATGATACACCAACGGCCTTGTACGATGGGTGAAGCAAACCGAATTCATCCTTGATTTCGAGCGGATTACTCGTCTCGCTCCTGATCCTCGTTACCTTCCTACTAGCCAAAGACTTGTGTCTGAATCCATACATTTGCATAATCTGATTATCACCAAAATTGAAAGCCCTATTCATCTGTATCAAGCACTCCTCAACTGGGTAATTTCCCAACTTTGCACAAGGCTTGCACCCTGTAAAATGAGTCACAAACGGCCAGCGATCATCACCAAGCCCAGGATGATAGTTCTCCATCATCTCTTCATATTTCTCCACCAAAACCTTCCAATAACCATTTAGATAATAAGCCTTCTCTAAATAAACCTTGTCACCCCACTTCTCCCTCTGAGTAACCAACAAGTACACAAAAGCACTCTGATCATCAGCTTCAAAAACTGGTCGATCACTAAGCTCTCTAGCTAAAAATTTCCCTGCCTCATCCCTTATTTTACCTTCAGGCCCCATAGGTACCCAAGCATCAAGCAAATCCAATGCCCATTGAGTATTCCTGATCAGAAAACTACCAGTATTCAACCCAACCCAACTCTTATTATCATAAACCATCTCCTTAAACCCATGCATAACCAAGTTTGCATCTTTGTACCTCTCCCAAGGCAACTCGAACGCCATATCAGTAAACATAGCATCACTATCCATCCACCACAGTAACTCAACCTCGGGATGAGACAACAACAATTTTCTTATCAGTGGTAACTTGGCCCAAAATCCTGACATTTCGGCATCTAACAAAGCCATATTATAGTAGATATCAATGCCATGTATCCTACAGTAATCAATCTTATTCTTCATAGACTTCAACAAAAAATGGTCACCTACCGGATTCTCACAAGGTTTCGGGGATGAACCTGTAACCAACAGCACTCTTGGCTTATTGCGCTGAACAAAGTTGGGAAATCCTGGGTTTTTCTTCAACCAGTTTGCTCTTTGGTCATCCCAATTAGAAACCTTGGGCCCCAAACTGTATGGTTTGCTGGGGTCTTTCTTTTCTTCAGGCTCTTCTACTCCCAAGAGCTTTGTGATGTTCAAGAATTCATAACTATTTGGGTTAGTCTTGGCTTTACTGCTTTCCGCACCGGGTTTGCTCTTGCTTTCGGTGCTTTTATCGTCAGGTGCCTCGGGCATGTCGTTGGTTTCAGTGATATCGCCGTCGAGGTTGCTGTTGTTCTCAGTGCTTTCGGCATTGTTGAATGAAGGGTCTTCAAGCTCTTGAAAGAGCTGATTATGGTTTCTTCCTAGGAAGTGGAATTGTATGAAAGAGAGGTCTCTTTCTTGGGTATCGTATTCGCTACTGCCGACTAATGACCAGATGATTAAAAGAGTTAATACGAGGCAAAGGATTATCACCTGTATGTTTTTCATTGATTTCTTCACCTGAGCAACTCTCCATTCCCCGCTAGCCCACGACGACATTATTGTTCTTCAGAATGTGGAATTTGTACCCCTTCAAATATGATATTGAGAGTTGGGTTAAAGATGGCAGAACTGAGTATATGTAGTGGGAACAATTTATATGAGGGTTGATTGCATGGGATGGACTAGTCCAGACGACTGCTGTCGGTCGAAGGAAAAGAAATAGAAGGATAGCTAGGTTGTTAGAATATCAGCATCTAAGCTTCTTGAATATTACACACTACTACCTTGACCATGCAATCATAATTAACCCCTAACAGCCATGAAAATACTGCAAGATTCCAACAAGCGAATCATAAGACGTCTACAATCAAAATACTAGGAAAAGTACAAATAACACGCGCTTCTATAGTCAAGAAACGAGCATCTTACAACTGGAGCTGAGAAAATAATGGACTCAAAAGAGGTTGCTTCTGGTAAACGATGAAAGGGGAAGCATATGATTATTTCTTTTGGTACTTAATTCAAAGCAAGTAGGACCTGTATTGAGGTAAGAAACAAGAAAGAAGTTTAGATATTGACATTGCAACTATATTCTACAAAAGTTAGTTATTTTACCATATCAAAAGACAAGTAGCTCATAAATAGAAGATGATTGGAGACAACGAATCTACACTAATAAAACAATACTCCGTATTAGTGATAGAAGATACTTCAAAAACAGACGTCTGCAGATGTTGAACTGATTAGTTGTTGGTCAAATGTGTTAGTTAGGGGGCAGAGAGTGAAACAGGGAAAATTCAAGGGAAAGACCCTCTAACTTCCAGTGTGGAAAATACTCCTCATTTGTCTACAGAATGTATGCCTCTCATCTTTTACTCCAAACATTTTAGGGGGGCAGAGAGCATGTAACATCCATTTGCACATTAACCATTCGCTAAACCGGTAAGTTGACTAGAAATACAAAAATTCTGGGTGCAGGATCATCACAGCCAGGAGGGCTGGAAATCAGAGCAGTCAAGGGGAAACCCAGAAGCACCACCACACATGCAGATCATGATCAGAGAGGTAAAAGTCTTGATCACAGACATTTCCACGTAATTCTTGGTTTTCCGTTTTTCAAGGCCACCTTAAGCATATAAAGAGATTAACATAACTCTAAAAAGACGGTTTTCTGGATCATTTTGATGCTGCAACTACATTATATGGCAAAATTTCCCAGCTAAACTTTGCAATTAAGACTATCAGTTTGAAGCATCACAGTAACTTTGTACTTGTATAGTATTCCACTGAAAAATCATGGAGACGCAGAACATAGATATGATATAGGAAAAGGACCTTCTCAAAGCTAAAATGCAGATAGAAAATATACTTATACAGGTGACGAGGAAGTTAAAGATTAATGGAAAAGTAAGGTGGGAGAAATAGGATTATTGTGCTCCTTTGAACTGATATGATTTAAACCTTTAACAAACCGAAATAATTGTTTAAATAAACCTTGTCTTTTTTCAGAACTGGTGAACTACCATAAAGAGTTAACATATCAGTTCCAGATTAGAAAGATGAATAAACCAATGATTTCACAGTCGAAACAAACAATCTCACATTTTATTCAGCATCAAACAGACTGCACACATTTGTTTGGAAGTTATGACGTCCAATAGAATTCAGTAAAACTGAAAGTTTGATAAACTTAGCTACAGCTTCAAATGCATACAAATATTATCATATCAGTCACAAAATATTTGTAAAAACAAAAGCCAATTCAGATGTTAAACAATCAGTGACTGATCGAGGCTTTGATTACAGAACCGTATTAAGGAAACTAACAATGAGACAAACGCCATTGCACCAGACAAAATGCATTTATCTTTAATGTAACTATGTAACAGCCATTCCAGTAGAAGAAACTAGTTAGCAGATCAGATTGCATTTGTGAAGCGTAGTAGCCATCTCAAAATCAGTAAATTACCAGCATAACTGTATAAGGTTCGTCGTACCTATGTAATCAGTGTTTTTGGCCATCAAAGCAATATTTTGAAATGGAAAACCAGAAGTTTCATTGCACAAGCTATGGCTACAAAGGAAATCTAAACGACAAACATTTGAACGGCAGCATACTCTGACAATTCAATCATGTAAATTCGGTCAAAGGCATAACAGCTGCATTACGAAACAAGTTTTTTATTTATTTATTAATAACGATCTGAAGCATCACAACCATCTTCGAGCAGTTCAATGGAGGAACCAGCTGAGACATATTTTAGTTATTATCCTCCAGCTTACATAACCACAGGGAAAGGAACATTTAGCTAATAAATCAAAAGTTTATATTTATCAGAGGTCTCATAAAAAAGCAACAAAATCAATACTATATGATGATTACTTGAAACATCAATGATTAGTATTGTGGCTAAAGCGAACATAGATGAAACCTATCTTTCAGTATCAAAACTGAGAATGGTAGCTTATCCAGTCAAATTAGGTTCAGTAAATTTTCAAAAGCGATAAACTCTGACGCCGTTCACCAGTTCTGGTGACAGGAAGACAGCAGAGAGGATGAATGAGGGGGCACCTTGGGCGTAATCAAAGAATTGTTTCAGATTACAGAATGACAACTAAGTATCAGCACTCAAAAATGTTAATGGATAAGCTGATTAATAACATATGAGAAACTAAGAGATACTCTGACTTCAGATTACAGAATGGCAACTAATGCATCAGTAATTTAAAAAACGTTGATGTATATGAAACTGATTACTAACAGTCACTGCGCATGAAAACTGAAGCAATGAAGGCAAAATGGAAATAGAGAAGTATCACTATGCAGTCTCATAGCAATTTTGTTGGCAATTTAATAATGTATTTCCATGAGAAGAAGGTAACCATTACTTATGCAACATTTTTCGAATGAAGAGCATGTAGCTGCCTACATCCAGTTGTCTAAAATGAAATGCAACATAGAATACATATCTTGCATAAACTTTAACATGCTAAACTAGAACTGAAAGATAAAAGAAAGAAACAGCTGAGACAATCTCTGCAACTTTATAGCTTTGGATCAATATAAATATAATTGAACAATTGTAACAGAAATAATTAATTGAATAATCTATGGTCTATAATCATTAAAGTTATCACGAAAAGATAACTCATGAAAACAAAATGGTTTATCAACAAATTACATGTATCTATCAGAAACAAAAAGGAAACACAGAACCAACTACCAAAGAGTGCCATCTTCAGGCTTCTAGAGTGCTTGATTATATTTACGATGATAACTTCACAACTTTAAAAGCCGGGTGAAGCAAACCAAGCTGATCCTCAACCTCGAGCGGATTACTAGTCTCGTTCCTGGTCCTCACCACTCTCCTACTAGCCAAAGACTTGTGACTAAACCCATACATCTGCAAAATCTGATTATCCCCAAAATTGTAAGCCCTGTCCATCTGTTTCAAGCACCTCTCAACGGGGTAATCTGCGAATTTCCCACAAGGCTTACACCCGACAAAGTGAGTAACCAATGGCCACCTATGATCACCTAATCCAGGATGATAATTCTCGATCATCTCCTCATACTTGTCCACCACAATACCCCAATATCCATGGAGATAATAAGCATTCTCCAAATAAACCTTGTCACCCCACTTCTTTTTCTGACTAGCCAACAGATACACAAAAGCACTCTGATCATCAGCCTCAAAAATTGGTCGACCACTAAGCTCTCTAGACAAAAGTTCCCCTGCCTCATTTCTTATTTTACCCTCAGGCCCCATAGGTGCCCAAGCATCAAGCAAATCCAATGCCCACTGAGTATTCCTGATCAAAAAACTACCAGTATTCAACCCAACCCAACTCTTATTATCATAAACCATCTCCTTCCACCCATGCATAACCAAGTTTGCATCTTTGTACCTCTCCCAAGGCAACTCGAACGCCATATCAGTAAACATAGCATCACTATCCATCCACCACAGCAACTCCACCTCAGGATGAGACAGTAACAATTTTCTTATCAGAGGTAATTTCGTCCAAAAGCCTGACATTTCAGCATCTAACAAAGCCATATTATAGTAAATATCAATCCCATGTATCCTACAGTAATCAATCTTATTCTTCATAGACTTCAACAAGTAATGGTCACCTACCGGATTCTCACAAGGTTTTGGGGATGACCCAGTAACTAATAACACTCTTGGCTTATTGCGCTGAACAAAGTTAGGAAATCCTGGGTTTTTCTTCAACCAGTTTGCTCTTTTGTCATCCCAGTTAGAAACCTTGGGCTCCAAACTATATGGTTTGCTGGGTTCTTTCTTTTCTTCAGGTTCTTCTTCTCCCAAGATCGTTGCGATGTTCAAGAATTCATAACTATTGGGGTTAGTCTTGGCTTTATTGCTTTCCACACCGGGGCTGCTCTTGCTTTTGGTGCTTTCACTGCTGGGCGCTTCGGGCATGTCGGTTCCAGTGGTTTGGTCGTCGGGGTTGCTCTTGCTTACCGTGCTTCCAGCGTTGTTGAATGAAGGGTCTTTATGTTCTTGCAAAAGCTGGTTTTGGTTTCTTCCCAGGAGGTGGAACTGGAAGGAAGAGAGGTCTCTTCCTTGGGTATCGTATTCGCTACCGAGCAATGACCAGATTACTAAAAGAGCTAATACGAAGCAAAGGATTACCACCTTTACGTTCTTCGTTGATTTCTTCATCTGAGCAACACTCCATTTCCCAGTACCCCACGACGACATCATTGCTGTTTAGATTGTCAAACGTTTAACCATTCATATAGATATCAGAAGTGGGGTTTAAAATGACAGAACTGAGTATGTTGAGGAGCAAGATTGGCTTAATAACTGAAAGTTCAGGTTTGAATCCTCATTTTCCTTACTATGTAGGATTAGCTTTTCAAATGTACTCGACAAAACAAAAAAGGTGAGTATACGTATATGTAGTTTTCTATAAGACCGTGGATTGCAGATTTGCAGATTGGTTGATGCCGGATGACTGCTGTCATTAGAAGGGAAAGGAATAGAAGGGGAGCATCTTACAACTGGCGTTTAAAAAATAATGGACCCAAATGACGTTGCTTCTGGTAAACGAATCATATGATTATTTAATTTGGTACTTAATTAAATGCAATCTGACCTGTAATTGACGTAAGAAACAAGTAAGAAGAATTTAAGATATTGACTTTGCAACTACAGTCTAGAAGAAGTTAAATGTTTTACCATTTCTAAACACAAGTAGCTCATGGATAGAAGATGATTGGAGACCACAAATCTACACACTAATAAAAACATTTTAGTAAAAGAATATACTTCAAAAACAGCCATCTGCAGACCTTGGGATAATGAGTTGGTCAAACATGTTAGTCGTACTAGGGGGCGGAGACTGAAAGAGGGAAAATTCAAGTGAAAGACCCTCACTATTCCATTTGATAAAAATACATTTGTACATCCCTTAAAAACATCTACGAGTTGTGAAAAAGTATGCCTCTATCTTTTATGTAATAGCTATTTGCGCCATCCTCAAAACTAGTAAGACGACTGCAAATACAAAAATTTTGAGTGCATGGGACGCTTGGAAAACAAAGCATGCTTTCTAGGGGAAACCCAGAAGCACCACCATACTGTCCGTACATGCACATCAAAAAACAGAAGTACAAGTTTAGATCACAGACATTTCCTCATAATTCTGGGGTTCTGATTGTCAAGGCCATCTGTAGGACAATGATTTTTACACTCCTCATTTGAGAGAAGTAGATTCCTGCATAGGAATCTGTGATCTTACATAAAAGGAGTGAGTGGGAGTGTAAAAATAAAAATGGGGAGTGTAAAAATCAGTTTCCCCATCTATATCATACAGAGAATAACATGACTAAAACAAGACGGATTTTCTAGACCATTGTGACAATGCAATTGCATTATTTGGCAAAACTCCCCAGCTAAACTTCGCAACCATAACAATCTCAATCTGAAGCATAGCTATAACCTTGTACTAGTATAGGATCCAACAAAATACCATGGAGCTGCAGAACATATGACATCATCTAAGAAAAGGACCTTCTGAATGCTACGATGCAGATAGCCAAATATAGTTTATACAGGTAATGGGGAATACAAAGATCTAAAGAAAAGTAAGGTCGGAGTAATAGGATTATTGTCCTTTTCTAAGTCGATATGATTTAAGCCTTGGGAATAGAAATAATTGTTCAAATAAACCATGGTTTGCATCAAAACTAGTGAACTACCGTAAAAATTTAACATATCAGTTCCAGATTAGGAAGATAATGACACTCACAGTCGTGGTCAGAACTAAAACAAACAAAACACCTTTTATTTAACATCAAACAGCTGCACACATTCGCTCGTAGGTTATGAAGTCAAATAGAATTCAGTAAAACTGCTAGTTTGATCAACTTAGCCACACCTTCAGATTCATACTAATAATATCGTATCAGTGATCACAAAAAGAAAAACTCATTCAGATGTGAAACAATGAGAGTCTGAGACTTTCTGATTACAGGTTAAGGGAAACTAATAACGAGACAAACGCCATTGCACCAGACAAATGCATCTATGTTTAATCCTACAGCCCTTTCAATAAAAGAAAATAGTTAACAGATCAGGTTGCACTTTTTTATGCTTATAAGCCATCCTCAAAACAGTAAATCACCATCATAAGTACATAACTATGTAAGAACTTCTTCCACAGGCTCTTTGTACCTATATAATCAGTGTTCTTGGCCATCTAATGTTGATCGAGATGGAAGACCAGAAGTTACATTGGAGAAACCATGGCATATCTAAAAGGCAAACGTTTGAATGGAGCATACTATGACAATTCAATCGTGTAATTAGGTGAAAAGTAGTTTGCAGCTGCAGTACGAAAAAAAGTTTTCTTTTCAATTGGTCACGATCTAAAGCATCACAACCATCTTCAAGCAGTTTCATGGAGGAACCAGCAGTAATTTTGAAACTGCAGGGATAGTAACTTTTAGCTGAATAAATCATGGTTTACAATCATCAGAGGTACCACAAACAAATAGGCAACAAATCAAGTGTATATGACGATTACTTCAAACATGAATGATTTCCTATCGTAGCCAAAATGAACATACAAAATGCTTTCAACATCAAAACAGAGAAGGATAGCTTATTCGGTCAAATTGGGTTCAGTAGATCTTCAAAAGTGATAATTTCTGTCGCCGTTCACCAGTGCTGGTGACAGGAAGACAGCAGAGAAGATGAACGAGGGGGCACCTTAGCCGCGATCAGAACATTGTTTCAGCAATTCAAATAAGTCAATGTACAAGAAACTGCTTAATATTATATTGAAACTAAGAGACACTCTGAGCTCAGCCAATTCTTGTGGAAAAATCTAACAGACTCGGACTCTATCACACCAGAACATTTAAACAAAACTTTTCAAAACAACCTGTTCTAAGAAAAATGGAAGTTTCACAAAAGATAGCCATCCTTAAAATCATTAAGAATAGCCAAGTTTACAGAACTTTTGAGTTCCGCCTAAGGCTCATGTTAACCTTTACAATCAGTACATAAGAATCAAAGCAATTACCATGAAACAGAGTATCATCACGCAGGTATTGTGGGGTAACCGTTCCTCGTGCAACACTTTTATAGGTCTCAGTTTCAAGAATTGTTTTAACTTAACTGCTGAAATCTGAGATAATCAAGTAGAAAAGCTCCCTAATAACACAAGGAGTTTGCATAAACATGCTCACTAGCTGTCCTAGAACTCACCAAGAGAACAGAAATTGCAGAGGCTTGGCCAAGCCTTAGGCTATTCATACACTCATACCCATTACAGATTGCAACCAGTGTGCTTGAAAATTGAAGCAATGACAGCAAAATGGAAACAGAGAAGTATCACTATGCAGTCAATGTTCAGTTGTTCACAGCGATTTTGTTGGCAATTCAATAATGGATTTCCATGACAGGGAGGTTACCATTTCTTATGCAACAATTTTATAAGTCGCAGTGATGTCCCAGTGAGGAGCATTGCAGCTGCCTACATCCAGTTGTCTAAAAATGAACAAGTGAAATGCAACATATTTGACATGATCTAGCATAAACTCCAATATGCTAAATTTGGACTGAAAGATCAAAGAAAGAAACAGCTGAGACAAACTCTTCTATTTAATACCTTTGGATCAATATAATTGAAAAATTGTAACAGAAATAATTGATTGAATAATCAATGGTCTATAATCATTACAGTTATCACGAAAAGATAACACATGAAAACAAAGAGGTACATCAACAATTACATGTATCTATGAGAAACAAAAAGGAACACCAGAACCAACTACCAAAGAGTGCCATCTTCAGGCTTCTAGAGTGCTTGATCATATTTAAGATGATACCTTCACAGCTTTAAAAGCCGGGTGAAGCAAACCAAGCTCATCCTTTACCTCCAGCGGATTACTCGTCTCATTCCTGGTCCTCACCACCCTCCTACTAGCCAAAGACTTGTGACTAAACCCATACATCTGCAAAATCTGATTATCCCCGAAATTATACGCCCGATCCATCTGTTTCAAGCATCTCTCAACCGAGTAATCCCCGAACTTCCCACACGGCTTACACCCGACAAAATGCGTAACCAACGGCCACCTATGATCACCCAATCCAGGATGATGATTCTCAATCATCTCCTCATACCTATCCACCAAAATCCCCCAATACCCATGGAGATAATAAGCATTCTCCAAATAAACCTTGTCCCCCCACTTCTCCCTCTGAGTAGCCAACAAATACACCATAGCACTCTGATCATCAGCCTCGAAAACCGGCCTATCCTTAAGCTCCCTAGTCAATACCTTCCCCGCCTCGTCCCTAACCTTCCCCTTAGGCCCCATCGGCGCCCAAACATCGAGCAAATCCAACGCCCACTGCGTATTCCTCAACAGAAAACTCCCAGTGTTCAACCCAATCCAATTCTTATCATCATAAACCATCTCATTCCACCCATGCATCACCAAATTCACATCCTTATACCTCTCCCACGGCAACTCAAACGCCATATCCGTAAACATAGCATCACTATCCATCCACCAGAGAAACTCCACCTCCGGGTGCGACAACAAGAGCTTCCTAATCAACGGCAATTTCGCCCAAAACCCCGCCATCTCCGCATCCAACAACGCAAAATTATAAAACACCTCAATCCCATGTATCCTACAGTAGTCAATCTTGTTCTTGATCGACTTCAACAAGTAATGATCCCCTACCGGATTCTCACACGGCTTCGGGGACGACCCCGTCACCAGCAACACCCTCGGCTTCCCAGGCTGAACCTCATTCGGAAACTCCGGGTTTTTTCCCAACCACTCCCTCCTCTGCTCATCCCAGTCACTAATCTTGGGCCCCAGCGAGAACGGCCTATTCGGGTCCCTCTCCTCGTCCGGCTCCTCGTCAACCAAAATCTTCGATATGTCGAATGCCTCGTAACTATTCGGGTCCTTCTCCTTCTCCTTCCCCTCCGTTTCCTTGCTCACCTCCTCCAAGATGCGCCTGCTGTGGGACCCGGTGGACCCCAGGAGAAGGGAGAGGTCTTTCTCGGGGGTGCCGAAGTCGCCGGCACCGAGCATGGAGCGGATCATGACGAGGGTGAGGACGAGGCACAAGATGGTGACTTTCATGTTCTTGAGTGTTTTTTGGATCTGGGCAGCCCTGCGTTGACCGATGCAGCGGGTCAACATTGTTGTGGAGATGTGATGTGATGTGATGTGATGTGATGTTATGTGAGGGGGAAAGTAAGTAAAGAAGATGGGGAAGGAAGGAAGGAAGGAAGGTGGGGTGGAACTAAGTTGGCACTCGCTAGTCGGTCACTAGTGTTGTTGTCAGAAAGTGTAAGTATTAGTATTACTACTAGACTAGTCTGTTTATTACTATTATTATGGTATTATGGCCTTATTTCTTGCATCAAATCACGTTTGTGTAAAAAGTCGTGTTGTTGTCCGTGTTGTGTGCTGTAGAAGTCATAACCCAAATTATTTATTGTTTTTATTGAGTAGAAATTAAGGAAGATTTTTCAGATCACAATTTATCAAACAGCTCGTTTTTTATTTTTAAATAAGGTAAACTACCTTTTTGCAACCTAAATTTTATTTAAACTCTCCGGTAATACAAATCAAGTTATAGATTTATATATGTTTTTATTAGATTATTATGGACTAGAAGGTCTCTTCCAAGACTTTTGGTTTTCTTTTTTTTTTGATTTAAAGACTTTTGGTTTTCTGATAGCTATAATAAAAATGTAGTTATGGAAATTAAAAAAATACTTCGGTTATTGATTTTTTTTGTTTTTGAGTATAACCGTCTATAATTTGTTAAAAGTTAAACTAGTCAAGTGTTCATTTTGAATTTTAAAATATCAACGTCCGCGATCAATAAATTTATGGTATCTATATTAAATTTTGTGGCATTGAAAATAACCCATTAATTAACAGCTCTTTTCAATTCGATAATCATTATCAAAATAAAATTCATGATAAGTTACATGATTTCAACATATAAAAAAGGGTAATTAGTCAAATAATGTTAAAAAGGGGTTTCTTTTTGTAGTGGTAGAGCTCGCAAAAGCACCCAAAATTGACTGCTATATAATTCGATGATGATCCAAATACACGATACTCAGTAATCGTTCAAGACGTGACTTGAAAACAACCTTTAATTCGGTTGGACCTTGAATCTTTGATCCAATCAAATTAAATTATTATCACTTATTTTTTGAAATTTACGATGCATTATGATGTGATAGAAATTCAATGACAAGGTTTGGTCTACTTAATTAACTTGTACTTTTATGGTATTATCTTGTTATAATTTTTAGGATTATAGTCATACAATAGTATAGTGAGAGTTGGCATATTTTGATCTTAAAAACAAGAAAACTTTACATTTTGAGAACTTGTTGTATGACAGAATTACAGTCTGGGTACTCGATACTCAACTAATATCATTTTGAGTATCCCATATATGAATTAATGATTGTTAGTGTATCAAATTGATTTTTGTCAAATTTGGTCGTTAAGGTATAGATGTGGCTCGTTACTTTTTCAGTTAGCCTACAAGATTAGAAAATTTCCTTAAAAAATTTTGCGTAGGAAAACAAAAACAAATTTTTTTTCAATAATATGAGTAATCCCAAAAAAAAATCCAAAATTTCCCATAAATATTAATTAATATTCTAAAACTATAAAATCTTAAAAATACAAAGAAAAAAAAAACTTTAAAGAAATTAACTTTTTTGTTGGTATTTTTTTGTGAATTTATTACCTATGATTACACTTTAAAATAGTTGATAATGTCCATATAAGAATAATGAAATTCCTCTAAAACAACTATAAGCGAATATAATGATAAAATTAAAAAAAATCAACATAATACAAAAAAGAGATTTTTCTAAATCTCTAAAATCCAAAAGTTCAACAAAATTTCATAGTAATGCAAAATATACATTCTCACCTCCATTTGTCCATGTCTTCCACTTTTACAATGACAAATGTTATGGTCAAAATATCCTTGACCCGTCTACATTGACTTTCTTGACTCTAGTCAAAGGGCGGGCACAAGCACGGGCGAAGCCATGTCTCCCTTTCTACGGGTATTCCCTAAAGGGCAAGGCGAACACCCCTTCTAAAGGGGTAAACCCTGCTTGGGCCTGCACAAACCACATGCAC
>CAAKMY010038927.1:0-10905 GCA_901111285.1 Corrigiola litoralis
TTGCTTTTACTATGTATACTTATTGCTTTTACTATTTCATCCGTTCATTTGTTTTCTTCCGTCGGCAGCCGCATGCATTACGACAATATAGTAATATTATAATAACTATCCGATGGCGGTTCCAGAAATAAATTTTCTTCGGAACATTGCATACACCTTTAAAAAATAAAACTAAATGAAAATAAAATACATCCAAAAACCACTAAAAAATCCTGATTGTTTTCTTCCAAATGGGTCCACGTCCACCCCTACTTAGGTATATCCGACACTGGTTGTCCTTTAAAAGAAAAAAAATCGTCTCTTGTACAAATTGTGCATACCCTACTGAATAATCCTAGATCCGCCATTGTTCCGACGTCCACCATCGCTGGTCCTAATCACGTTGAAGTTTCGCCGTTCTCGTGGTAATATCGATCGCAAAAGTTGTCAAACTCGTAGTTGTAATTAGCTTAAGTATTAGTTTGTGAGGTTTTGCAGCTTACTTTCACAAATCCAAGTTCTATCAATCGATAATTTATCAATTAGTTTTTGGAATGATCTCATGAGTTTACGCTAAGAATTTCCATGGTAGGAATCTGAAATTTCAAAGATTTTCTGTACCTAATCTGAAATTTCTTATACCAAATCGGAGATTTTTTGTACCTAATCTGAAATTCTTGTACCTAATTAGCGATTTTATGTACCTAATTAGAGAATTTATGTACCTAATCTGAAATTTCGTGTACCTAATCCGAGATTTTTTTGTACCCAATTGTGGTTCTTTGAACTTTGGTGTTTCTTCTTTTGTATTTCATTGTGCTTCTTGTTTAAGTTGTTGTGCCTTGTGCATATTTCATTGTGCTTCTTTAAAATATCATTATGTGTTTTTTCGAATTGACAGGAAGTTTTGGTTTAACTCTTCTGTGCCTTTTGGTTATTTTATTGTACCCCTACCTCCTGTAATTTGTTGTGCTTTTTTGGAATTTGTTCGACTTTTGTGCAGATTTGCGTAGTCTTGTGTCTTTAGGATAACTTGATTTGTATTGAGGACATATTATTGTTCCTTTTGTCGTTCTGATGAACCTTACAAAATTTAGCTTCATTTTAGTATTCCTTCTCGAAGAGGGCACATAAAAGGTGATCTAGATTTTCAGTACCTAATTGGAAATTTCTTGTACCTAATTAGAGATTTTCTGTACCTAGTCCGGAAGTTCTTGTACCATATCAGAGATTTTATGACCTAATCTAAAATTTTCTTGTACCTAAGAAGCTTGTGGTGGATGAGATTTATTCACTTAGTGATTACGTTGCAAGCGCAATATATAGAAGCCTCTTGAAAAGGGGTCTGCCCAAGCCCTGGTAGTGTAAAAGGCAGAGGAGCTTTTAGTCGGCTAGTGTAAAAGGCAGAGAAGCTCCTAGTTTGCTAGCAGGTGTACTCGTAACTATGAGCTCTCTTTCCTTTTCAATACCTTTTCATTGTTTTCTTGTCCCTTTTCATTTGTCTTAGTGTTTCTTTATGTACCTTTGCTTTCCAATTATGTAGGTTTCAATTCCGTAATGTACATTTTCTTTGTATTTCTATACCTTTTATTGTTTTTATGTACCTTTTCTTTGTAATTATGTACCTTTTCAATAATTTTCGGTACCTTTTTAATGATATCAAAATCAAGCAACATATGTGTTCTTCACTTTGATAAATGCTTATATCTAGGGGAATTGCGTTCATAAAGCCTATTAGCTCAATTGGATAGAGCACTGTGCATCTACACAGAAGATGTAGGTTCAAATCCTACATAGGCTACATGTTAATAGAAAATAGTAGTTAAATATGCTTTCAATTGGACAATGTTCATGTTATCTACTTGTAGCTTATTGAAACTAGTATTTTATTGATCACGTGCGCATTTTATTAGATTTGTAAACAGAAGCTAAATAAATCATAAAAAACTATTGATTAGTCATATATTAATATTGAGCAACTATAATATACATTAATTCTCCATTTTTAGTCATAGATTCGTTAACTATTGTTATTAGTTTCGGAAAGATAGACACACTTATATGTTGGTCCCAAAGTTAAGCTAGTCATATAAGAGAAACGTACACAATTTTACAAATGAAACTTTTCTGGAACAATGAGTAAGTTTTATAATGTAACATTCACACTAACAACACATGAGTATCTGAGACAAATTCTTAGAAAAGAAATAAGGAAATAAGAAGTTTACAACATCTGGAAATTATAAATGACTTAGGAAACTAATAATGTTAATTTCTAAGTTCACAAACCATACAAAATCACATCTATTGAAAGATCTGAAAGATTTCTTTTCAAAAACGGAAACGAAAAAAAAAAGTTTCCCATGAACGTTTAAGTCGCTAGACCACCTTGACTATAGGGCTAGAGCGTAGACACTTGAACAATCAAACTGGAGAACCTATGAGGAATGTGCTCCTTTCTCGTTTGAAGTTTTCTAAAGGGGAACATAGCGTTTTCTCCGATTTCTTCATATTGGATTTAAAACATAACCTCTTTCCTCTATGTATACAACAGTAAACAAACCTGTACAAATGACAAACATACTCATCAGCTTCCTAACAAAGCTAAGCATACAAATCAGTTTTTTTTTTTAAAGTAAGCATACACAATTAGTTAGCTTAATGCAAATTCGATATATCTTTATAACAACGCAGTACGAAGGCTCTGAACTGAATGAGAACCTAAGCAAGAATGAGGCAGGAATTAAAAAAGAATAACTGTAATCCGAACATGTAGATTAACCCCGAATGAAAATTTAACCAATTGACATGCCTTTCTTATCTTTGTTTTGATCGATCGCCTAGCAAACAGTTTGCTCAAATACTCTAAATTACATAATGTACCACATAACCTATAATATCTATCGATTTACAGGTCAAATTATGAGCAATCTACATCGGAGCAACGTGAAAGTAAGCATGTTTGTAGTTAGCAGTAGGCATTACGAAAACAAATTCAAAATGCAAGATGAATGAAATAAACACATCATAAAAGAACTGGGACTTTCAGACCTTCCTTCACCAACAACAAATAGTTCTTCGTAGTATGCCAATTTTAAATTAATCATCTTTACAAAGCTCTCAACTAAAAGAGAATATAAAGTATACAAATTGTATTTTTGCATTAATAATTTAATGATGTGATTACAAAGCTAAACGTCAAATTATTACCACAGAAGAGGGGAAATGAGGATGACAATAAAAAACGAAAACGTATGAAATTGTTACCTCTCATGTGCCTCTCTCGTGAGGAATTAGTGGGAAGTTACATTCGCGAACCCGATGCTTCTTTCCGAGAACCATCAATCTGCACTCCCAATTAATTGAGCTTAGAACAATAAAAGTAATTACTGTTTTTATAATCATCGGAAACCATTAGTCCGTAACCCAAATTTATTGAGCTTATTGTACTTGTAATTTTTATAAATGAACTTCACCCAATAAAAGGTTGAAGATGTGAACCAATAATCAAACAGGCAAATGCATAATTAATTATAGAGAAAGAAATAACTCAGAAAAATGCAAAACAAACCATGATTATGTGGCCTTGAATCCTTGAACTGCCATACCATCTTTTCTGATAGGAGTAAGAATCTGCAACTGAACAATCATGTCTAGATGAGAGAGATAAAGAGTTGAGTTGATATTTTTCAATTCTAATAAGACGGTTGTATTTTTGGACTTCGGTGTAACTGTATAATGAGGGGATGGGGAAGCATTTGTTTCTCTTCTTTGGATTATGAGCAGTTAATTTTCCAAGTCTCCCACTCTCTTTTCTATTATTTACTTATTTTACCCTTTGTTTTACAAAACATTTTCTTCACTAATGAAGGGTAAAAGTGGATGTTTAAATTGTTGACACCAAAAGTAGGGACGATCGGACATCTTTACCCTTGATGTTTACTAATAATCACAATAGCTTTATAAGCATTGTGTTGTCATAAATATTAAAACTTGAGGGCTAAAAGGAAAATCACAAGATTGGACACCAACTCCCCCCTTCCATTGTAAAAGTAGTATAGATAAGTAACCAATGTAAACAGCCTATATGGGATTCAAACCCATATATTCGTGCAACTACACGATGCTCTACCTGTTGAGCTAATAGGCTTAATAAGACATGACACATAGGTGAAGATATCAGGGGCTTATTGCTGCCTATTGTTTCCAACATGACACTTGCACTTGATCTCACTACATATATTACAGTTTTGTTGTCGTCACCTGGATGTTGCTAAAATTCCATGTACTTGGATGTTTCTATTCCTTGCATATCCTTGAAATTTGTGCAAACAATTCTTGTAAAGACCAATTAAATCAACACAGTAACACCATCAAGACTCAAACATGTGAGGCAAAATCGTGTTCACCTTCTTCCAACACAATCAAAAGCATGCGATAGCAGCAACGTAGCACTCACACTGTGCATGACTACATGGTGCGCATCACAGTTACTCATGCCTCTGAAGGTATGAAGTTGGTCCATCATTCTGAGACTGGTCATCTAGCTAACTAGACAACTACACAAGGCTATGTTAAGCACACAACATATTTAGCATTAGACACAATAGACAGTAAAACCAGCTAAATGTATACCTCGCCAACCGAGCTAGCTAAATATTTTGAGGTATGCTACATGAGTTGCTTGCCCAACACAAGCTCAAATCACTTCTTAGTAGCCTACTTCTCCTATTCCACCGATACAAATTCTATTCAGCCTATAAACCACATATGTTAATATCATAAAGACTACACGATCCAAGGAAAAAATGGCAAAAATACGTGTTTGTACACATGGAAAGTTGGAAACAATAAAAAAAGTTGGAAACAACCAAATTTACAACAGACACAAGGAAATTAGCAGAAGGCACAAGAAAACCTACACTAGCCTTCAGAGGTGGTAAGGCACAAAGAAAAATATGCACAAGGCACAAGGAGGTCTGGAGCAGGCACAAAGAAATCTACCTTATAAAACTAACACAGGTGTTTAATCACAATATAATATGCAAACAATACAAAGAAACCCGCAGAAGGCACACAGAAATACGCAGAAGGCATAGTGAAATACACATAAGGCACAATGAAATAAAGACTATTATTAGCGCTTATATTGGACAAATTTACGGAAAAGCACAATGAAACCTTCAAATAACACCAGATTTACTAGAAGACACAACTTCTCCGCTAAATTTGTTAAATTATCAAGAAGGAACACTATTTTACCAAAAGGCACAATTAAACAACCAAAAGGTACGAGATTTCAACAACTCCACATAATTTGAACGCTTCTCAAATTAGAAACTAAATTATCTCGAAACATACATAAACAACCTCAAAAGGAACAAATATATAACTAAAAACTCAATAAAAGAACCCAAAGGCATAGAGCTACCTATATTTAGGATCTAAGCCACAAATCAGTCCATTATATGAATTAAACAACAATTGTCAGAACCAAAGAATAATAAAAAGCCTCTACCAGCTAGTAAAATATTTATCTACTCAACTCCATACTTTACATTAAACTTCGCCACCATCGTTTCTCATATTATCGAGAAAGTACACAAATTAACCAAAAGGTACAACAAATTGAACAAAAGGTACAACAATTTGTCCAAAAGGTACAACTGATTAGCACAATCCCACAAATTTTTACTACTTTGGGTTCAAGTTTAACTACATCTTAGAAGTAGTTTCATCTCCTAGTACATAAAAATATAGTATTAACATGCATCCCTACCCTAACAACTGATATCAGCTACCCAACAATTTTTACTTAAATGGTGCAGAAGTACATAACCTTACAAGAAGGCACAACAAATAAACCAGAAGGTACAATAAATTTAGCAAAAGGCACAATAAATCAACCAAAAGGCACAACAAATTCGAACAGAGGAACAAGAAATTTGATAAAAATACACAAAAAATTCCTCCAATAAAAATGACAAATTTGCACAAAATGGCTCCATAAAATTCCACAAAGTTAGAACAAATTCTTATTCCCTAAAATTCAACTATTGAACAAATAATTAACTTAAAAAACAAACAAACAAGCAACTGAAAATGTCAACAACAAAAATCATCATATTACATGAGAGTCTCAACATAAAAAAAAGTAAAAAGATTTTAGAACGTACCTTGACTGAAGATGTCAACAACAAAAGTGCAGAATTTGCCAAGTGAAGTGTAGAGGAGAGAGAGAGAATTTGAGGGGAAGTTTTGGGGAGAATTTGAGGGGAAGTTTTGGGAGAGAGAGAGAGAGAGAGAGAGAAAGCTAAGAGAAAGGTGGGTTTGAGAGTTTGAAAAGCATCGTGTATTAGTGTTTGATGTTATGTTATGTCTAATACAAAAACACGCGTGTATTTTCGTCCTTTGGATGTAATCTGATCTAGCGGTTCTAAAGGTGGTCTCAAGTGGTCTCATATAACATGGTGGTCTCACAGGATCCTATTTCCAAACTCAATTATAATTATATATATATTTGATAGGATTAGGTTCATATGAGAATCTTAATCTAGATGTAGAAAAATAAGTTTATTATCCATCAGATTAAATTTGAAAGGTTATATGTCTTGCGTTTGGGCGGGCATTATAGCTAAGCACTAGCACAATGGTTGTAATGTACCTTGTTCAGGGACCATAGTTGGGTGGTCAATGAGAAGCTACAAAGTTAGCCCTCTCTGCAACCAAACCAGCAACTTAGATGCATTGTCGAAGAAATTTGAGATGAGTCACATGGTTGGAAATGAGATTTATTTGCCCATGTTTTACTCGAGGATGTGCTTAAGAGAGTTTGTTCAATTGAACTCATTGTTGACGACTCCTCACATGATACAACGTATTAGAATCGGTTATCTTTATAGGGTTTTAATATTAAGTCCGCTTTGAAAATTATCCACAAAGATGAAGATGGAACCTCACATATGAAATGGGTGTTTGTATGGAACTTGGAAGCACAACACTAAGTTCTTCCTTTGGCTCATCTTACATTATCGAGTCTTATGCAACACCAACAGAGTTAAACACAACTTTGATGATGATTGGTTGTGAAGCCTTGGAAGAGACGTTACTTTATACTCTCCGAGACTGCTCTAAAGCTAAGTAGGTTTGGCTGAGGTTGGGAGGAATCCCTCGATTTCAAAGGTTCTTCCCCACCTCCCTCCAATATTGAATTTTGGACAATCTTAATAAGGATTCTACTAATGCAGATAACTGGTCCATGAAGTTCGCCGCCACTGTTTGGTGGATTTGGAAGTAGCTCAACTACGACCTATTTGACAAAGCTAATGGCGTACCTCATGATACCTCGTTATTCCATAGACATCGGTTCACAAAGTGCAAGGAACTATTACTCAAGGGGGCTCTCCTTCATAACCCGCGCATTTGTACTAAGGTCTAAATAAGGTGGGGTCATCCTCCTCATGGTTCGGTTGCCTTGAAAACAAACGGTGCAGGCAAAGGCAACATAGTGATGGCTAGTAGAGGAGGCATATATCCTTCGAGACTCCTAAGGCACCTTTATATCACCATTTCAGGCGACGCGACGTCGGTGAGGGCTGAATATATTCCTGGCCCTAGCGAAAGGTCTTCTTTACGCTTGAGAGCTAGGCTTCCATCAAGTGATTGTTTACCTTGACAACTAGAGTTGCGTAAACCTCATGCAGAATGATGAAGGTACGTATGGTACAAATGAACATGTGATCATCGATCAATGTAGAGCTCTAATTCAGAGAGTGGGCATGCATGTACATGTTAGTTACACCTACCATGAAGCCAACTTCGCTGCATATTGGTTGCTCAATTAAGGGATGGATCAAGCAAGCAAGATGGTCTTGGTGAACTCTCCTCCTTCACAGCTAGTAGTTATCATTCTCGAAGACAATGTTGGGGTTGCCAGACTTTGTTAATTACAACTTATATTTGTTGTTTGTTTCGGAGCTCTGCCCCTCTTTAGTACAAAAAAAAGGTTTATATATACTTTATTTAAAATCATTTAATATGTAGTTGGTTGAGATATAAATCTTATTAGCATTAAATAATATTTTTGAATGTGTTCTGTATTTAGTTTGGGGTTCTCGATTGACAATTTGCACACATGCTTCTCAATTCCTTTTTTTCTTTTTGACATTGGTCGAAACAAATAAAGATACAAACAACCCAAAGTACAAATAACTAAACAAACATATTAGCCTTCTTCCCAGCTAAAAGTGGGTTAGCACCTGGAACATCACCCACTAGCTTCCTTTTGATCTCGATAGTTGACCTGCAAAAACGTTAGTGAAAGGTAAGCAAAGGCTTCTAGTTTCCCTAAGCCTACGCCAATCGGGTACAAAGTGTTGATATTTCCTTCGCTTGCGTTTTACACCGAAAGAAAAAGAAGGATGCCTCTGCTGTTCTTGTGGGCGTCGGATCTGCAACTGAATATGGGGCAAAACTTTAGGCATTCCATCTTCATTTGCTGCAGGAGTATCGTCGGTGACCAGTTTTCTTTTATTATTTCGATCTTGGAGCTCAATTCCTTTCTCTGCATCATGACGCAACTCTTCCATGAGTGCATTTGAGGAAACCATGTCATCCCGCATACCAAGGTTAGGGGAAGTTTCCATGAAAATCATTGCTTGCCTCGAGTTAGAGTCGAGGGGGGATTTCTTCAAGATCTGAGTTTGACGAGCGAGGCTGCGAACCCTCAGCACAACAACGGAAACAGGGTTGTAGAACACTAACTCTTTTCCCTGTCTCATCCTTTCCGAATCAGAGGCTGGGATACTAAGAGTTGAGGAATGTCGCTTATTGTTGACAAAAGCCCGCTTTCGACTGGGTTAAACATCACAAGGACACTTCATATCACTATCATGAGTTGTTGATCTATTACACTTGATGCTGACGTAGGTATGATTATCACCTTTTCCTTTTCGCTAGTAACAACTTTGTTGCTGGAATGAAATTCAACTATATTTGGGCACTCACTCTCAAACTTCTCCAATGGTTCAATGGTGCATCTTCCAATCAGTGGGACTACCTTATCCTTCTCCTGCCTCTCACAACCACTGCTGCTAGGGGGAACCAAATCACAATTTTGGCTTTTGCTTTCCCCTACACCAAGAACCCCACACAACCTTTGAGTCAACAATTCTGAAACTGTCGCAAGTTCAGTCTTCACTTCATGATTATTTGGCTCTAATCTATGAGGCCTCAACCAAATCACCATAAGCATCCCCCAATTTCTCCGATTGAAGAAAGGCAGAAGCTCTTCGAAAGAACGCCTTAACATTCTTGTTATCCAATTCCAACACCAGAGTACACAACCCAACAACAACATCCATCTTATGCAATTTTAGAGCACAAATCGCCATATTCAAATTCAGTGATATAGCCAGGTCTCTAAAGATGGGTTCTCCTTCCCCATCATGTTTGAAAAAGCAAAGTGATCACTGCTTTGCTATATTTGTTGAATGCTAGCTCAAACTTTTGTTGATATGTTGGTTTTGATGATTCCAAAGTATATATGTTCTGTGTAATGTTTGTTTATGTGATAGCAACATGGGATGAATATTGATCAAAGAAGTGCAAGTCTGAGCAACAACATCAAGCATCATGAATAACATCAGAAGCACCAGTCCAAACACCAATGATATTAGATGCACCAGTCCAAGCACCAGTGACAATTCTATTGAAGAATGAAGAGTTGCAAGGCTTATCTAATCAGGATTATGTATTGAAGATGACATCAAGCTTCAAGTGATTTAAAAGACTTGTAATATATTAAAGGAAAATTTTCATTTTGGGTACCCGACATATAGCGAAATTCCACTTTAGGTACCCGTCATTTGAGTATTTCCATTTAGGGTACCCGACAATGATACGTAATTCCATTTTGGGTACCTATAACTTAATGACATCAATCCTCCGTTACATTGCTCCAACTCATATTCTCCATTGCATACCTGCTCCAGTTCCCCTTCTCTCATTCCAATCCCCATCCCACTACCTAGGCCCACCTCTCATCTCACTAGCCGTCCAGACCCACCTCCACCCCCTTTCAACCGCCCAGACCCACCCTCATCCTCATCCAAGCTGCCCAGCCCCACCTTTCCTCCCCTAAGGTCTAGCTCCACCACACCTTCCCCTCCCAGCTGCCTAGCCCCCCTTCCATGCCGCCCAGCCACACCACATTTTCCCCTCATGACCGCCAGGCCCACCTTCGCCTATTGCTCTTCTCTCACATCCTTCTCCCATGCTCTACTCCAAACCCCATCCTTGTGCCTCATATCTCATCCCGACATCCCCAGCCCCACCCCCCACATACATACTCGCCCCAACCACCACTATTTATTATCGCTAACATCATCGAATGATCCACCATCGAAAATGCGGTTGTGGGCGAGGTGTGTGAGGCGGTATATCGTCGGAGTTTGGGGAGGTATATATGGTGGTTAATTTGTGGGTTTAGCATAGGAAAAGTGAGGGGGAGAGAGATAGTATGTGGGTAGGGGTCAGAGATGGTGGTGGAAAGGAGAAGGGAGGACGAGGCGCAGGGTCGTGTTGGTTAGAACGATGGTTGGTGGTGAGTGAAAGGGGGGTGTCGTTGGTGATGATGAGAGAGACAGAGAGAAGTGGAAAAGTATAAATGGTGGGCAAAGGTTAAGAAGAGAGGATGCACTGTTTGATGAAAGTTAAGCTTCTCCCATGGTGGATTTGTTAGCATCATTTTTTCCGGTGTGTTGTTTGTGATGTGGTGATTGTTGAAAGAAAAATGAAGAATTTAGACAACATGTTGATGACGAGGGTGATTAGCTAGACTGAGGCTCGGGCATGGTGGTGGAAGGAAGAAGGGTCGGCTATGGTGGTGTGTTTGGGTGAATAAGGAGTGGAGGATGATGAGTTTGG
>CAAKMY010038938.1:0-31499 GCA_901111285.1 Corrigiola litoralis
ATTTTATGTTTTGAGTTATTTATGGTCAAAGTATGATCCCAAATAGTGTCAAAAAGCAAATGTAAAGAATTGACAAAAATGAAGGGAATATCCATTATACACTTCCCAGCTCCCACAGTAGTGTTATTTGATCTTATATCTGAAATGTCAGAGTAAGAGTAAGATTAAGATAAATTCTACCTGGACTAAGTTTATCGGTGCCCTTTTGAAAAGAGGCATTTTTTTTTTTTAATTTGCCTGTCATATTTCCCGCTAACACCCTTTGACACGTCCCAAAATAATGTCGTTTGTTTGATTATTTCTAATGCAGTAGGCCGCTCAACTGGTTCACATGCCAGCATCTATATATAATTAACTCGCAAACATAGAATAACCATATAACAATGATTCACTTTCAACTTGAGAAAGACATGCACCCTTGTGGATGACGGAGCATAAAACTATCCACGTCGAAATCTGTTGGGGATGCTCTCGATATTTTCTTTGCTACCTCTTGGCAGAATCTCAACAAGGATAAGTCAAGGTTAATTTTCTCTCCTAATTTTAGCCAACTGGATATTGTTTCTTGGAGTAAGAAACTTGGTATTGGTCATAGTAAACACTTGGGTACCTTTTTGGGTTTTAATCTTTCTCATTAAAAGCCCTCAAAGAGTACTCTGATCCCTATTGTGGATAATATGAGAGCCAAGCTTGTACCCTGGATAGCTAACCTCTTATCTAAGGCACGCAAACTTTGGTTCATTAAGAGCACCTTAAATGTCATTATTAAGTTCTACATGGTCCATTATGCTTCCTAACTCAATTGTGAAACTTGTTACTTCTATAATTAGGAAATTTTTGTGGGGTAGTTAGGGGCCCTAAAGGTGTTCATCTTGTCTCTTTGGACCAAGTTATTCTTCCTCTTGAGGATGTTGGCTTAGGGATTAAAGATCTTAAGACCCTTAATAAGATTAACATGGTCAAGTTGGGATGGAGATGCATTGATAATCAAGACAACCTTGCATCAAAGGTAATTAGAAGTAATTACAGACACAAGAGTGTAACTGTTACATCCTTTAAGAAGGCATCCTTTATTTGGAGAAGTACTGTTACATCCTTTAAGAAGGCATCCTTTATTTGGAGAAGTATTGGTTCCAATTGGGAATGACTTAAGGAATCGACTCTATGGGCTATGGGGAATGGCAAAAAGGTCTCCTTTTGGTTTGATAGATGGGCCTTTCATTACCCTATTGAAACCTTGATTTTTGGGCCTCTCACAATGGGTGAGGATGAACTGCTAATTTCTGACTGTATCAAGCAGAATAGTTGGTACCTTAGAATTGTTCCTTTCCATTTTCCCCTCTGCATCAATAACTTGATTCTAGCTACTCCTATTCTTGATGATAATAGAGAAGATTTTTCCCATAGCAGATTCAACGGGAAGTTTTCTACACAAAGATTTTTTGGCACTCTCATTTTAAGGAGGTTAATAAATCTCATGCTCTACTTTTCGGTCATAAGTGGTCTATTGCACTCTTTCAAAATTTTAATTTTTCTTGCGGCTCGTTAGTAGAGATAGGATTGCCTCGTGAAAAAGGCTTTGTGAGAGAGGTGTTCTTCTAGATAATCATATCATTGTCCTTTTTGTCCTTCCTATATAGAAGATACCTTACATGGTTTAAGGGACTGTGTTAGAACCGAAGAAATTTGGAATCTGGTGCTTAATAAGCCTACCATGTTGTCTAATAATAATGGATCTCTTAGTGACTAGCTAATGGCAAATCTTTCTCAAACTCATTATGAGTTTTGGCCTACAAAATTTTCAATTGTTATATGGTTCATTTAGAAACGTTAGAAAAGGTGGGTTTTTAATTTAAAGAACAATCCCAGTTTTGCTACAATATCATCCATCAACAAAATGTTTTTAGACATAATCATTTCTAGAACTCAACCCACTGGACCTTGCGTCCAAGTTAAACCCATATCTTGGGTTTCTTGTTCACCTCTCTTCTTGCTAAAGGTTAACTCAGATGCTGCTTGGTCTGCCACATACCTTAGTACAAGCCTAGCTTTTGTTGTTCGAGATTGTGCAGGGAAATGGATTATTGGAGCCTGGATGAAGATACTACACAAATCAGCTTTGACAACAGAGTTGTTAGCAATAAAATGTCTCTCCAATATGTTTTAGCTCAAGGATGGAAGGATATAGTCGTTAGTACAGACTGCAAATAAGCGACAACTCAGATTGATAGCAAGGCAGCGACAAAAGGGTTGTAATGCTAATATAATTGTTGAATGCAAGGAACTTGGAAGTCGACTTTCAGAAGGGCTCATTTTGTTCGAAGGAAGATTGGCAAACAAGGCAGCCGATTGCTTGGACAAATTGGCTAAGAACGCTGCAATGGATTTCCGAAAATTGGTGTTGCTTTTGGTTCCCTCACCCCCCCCCCCCTAATAGTTCTAGTAACGATAGGACTCAAGTGAACTTGTTTGCTGTAGGTTGATTCCTTTTGTCCCCTTTTATCCAAAAAAAGGGGTTATTTTCCCATACAAATTTCTTAAGTTCTCTCCAAGTAAATACGATAGTGAGGTTGTGAGGGAAGGTAAGAAGCCAATAAAACTTACCTACATATTCTATCAAACCATATTGGATCACTAGAACTCAGAAGCTTATAAAAAACATTTACAATTCTATCACATTGATCTCCTATTTCAGGTAGGCTGACAACATAATCCAATCTGCATTTACCGTCAAACAATATAAGATTATCATTGTCCATCCGAATTTACACTTAAAAAATCATGCAAGTGATTAAATTTACTATAAAGAAACACACTGATCTAGGAGTACATTTTATTTTAAGAAAAACACACTTCATATGAAGCATAACTACAAAGAAACCATCTTGTGCTCATCAATTACATAGTGTATCATGTATACATGGTTATCATCCAATACAAAGTTCTTAAGTTCATACTAACATAGTGAGGGAATGTGAGCAATATTTTCTGAGTAGAGGAAATAAAATTTACCATCAAACAATAATAGAGTATCACCGTCTGCCCATATCTACACTTAAAATTGTGCAAGTGATTACATTTTATAGAGAAATTCTCATAGGAGTACAATTTATGTTAAGAAATTAACACTTCATATGAACCACAACTACAAAAAAAAAAGACCATCTTGTGCTCATCTATTACATATAGTATTCTAGTGCAGCATGTAAATCTTCAACAATCTTAAATGGTAAGTGTTTGGGAGCAAGTTTCCAGTAAAAGTGTCGATAATGGAAATGACGGAGCTGCCGACAGATTGACATGAAGAAAAGGAAGTCAATAACGGTTTGGAAAGGATATCCAATAAAACAATTGGTTAAGAATGAAGGAGATTGGAGTATATTTAACTTAACTTTGATAATTAATAATAACTTATCATATTTCAAAAATAACATTATTTTTTTCTTTCTAACATAGCAAAACCAAAATGTTATGGTAATTAGATGAATTACTTTTTTAGGTTGTATCATAAAGAGGGAGCTGTTTTCTCATATTGAAATTTGCAATAACTTTTGGGTTTGGCTTCTTGATGGGCTTAAATTTTATTTGTTTGTTTAACAATTATAATTAGTCTAATAACTTAGGAAACTTTTTTATCAATAAACTTAGATTTTGGGTTCCTGTATTGGATGTCTGACTTGGATTCTTTCATACAAAATTGGATTGTATTTGCACTTATACATTCATGAAATGGGAATTTCACAAAAGAAAGAGGAATTTCATGAAAATACCATGGAATAAGGCTTAATCATATTCATGAGAAATCCGTAAATATAAAGATTTCATTTCAAGAAACAATTGATAGGGGGCACCGTGGTAATGTGGTTGCAAGAAAGTCCATGAGGAGGTCAATCTTGAGGTGGATAAGATCGAGTGGTAGAGTTCGGGTTATGGGCTAGTGGTATAACAAATTACATGGTTGTATACTAAGGAACTGTTTTATACTCTTTTTTATATTTTATTTTCACAAAGTTAATTATTAAAACTTCAAAAAACTTCAATAAATGCTGTAAAATTCAAAAGTTTAAAAATAAGTATGCTTAGCAACAGAATTTAGTACATCAAATTTCAAAAAGTTAAGAAAGATTCATAAAATTCTAAAATTTTAGAAAATATAAATCATAGTAAAAAAAAAAAGGCAAATAGAATAGGCCCTTAGTGAGCCAATTTATTATTACTTGTGAGCATGAAGTGTTTTTTGGTCTGAAATGTGTGCATAAAGTCGTTGATAGGAATCGAACCCTCAACCTCATGAGTGGGATAGAGAATTTTAAACACTTGAGCTAGTTCTTTTCTTCTTGTGATCATGAAATTAAGAATTCAGTTCTATTTTCATTTACACCTTAGTGTGTTTCTTTGGTACCAAAACTATTCAATTGACTTATATTTTTGTCTAAGCGCTTCCCTTATGTGGCTGAGGCCTAATATATTAACATGCAAAACCACTATATTTATTTCCACAAGAATACCTCTTGTTATTACTTATTACTCTGTACTCTCGAACGTTGCGAACAACTATCTGAAATTAGAGGAGTAAGCAAATACGTAGTACTAGAAATGAAAACAAGCAATCAAACCAGGATCACCAGTTCACCATTACTCTTTTGTTTTGCTTATTAGTTATGCATTAACGACCACTTACAAGTTACAAGTAAACAAGAGTAGCTAAGTACAGAATTAGAAGGAAAATAAAGATCCAAAACAGGATCATTATCGCTCTTTTATGCTTATTATTATTGTTGCATGTTATTGGTTTTGACTCCACCATAGTCCCGTTCATGCCAAATGAGTTCTCACCAGGAACAAGCTCAAACTTCACGCGGTTACATATTATGGGCTCCAAAAGCAGAGGCATGTCAAATGCTTCAACACTCACATCACCAGCAAGCTCGACCTCAAACTCAATAACACCACTTGAAGACTCATTTTTCATAGTATCAAGAATGTCTTTGTTTAGGTACTGCCCTACTGTAGCTAGTTGGGCTTGGATCAAAGTCAAGTTCTTTTCGGTCTGGACTATGGGCGTTAGCTCGACCTGAGCGAGTGGGTAGTCCACACCATAAGAGAGCGAGGCTGAGAGGCTATTGTAGTAGAACGCTACCCATGAGTATGAATTTGGGGTTTGGACCTCGATTTCAAAGGTCCACGTCGAGGACAACTCAGGCCCAGTGAGGTTAAAATCTGTTATTTTTCCGGATATGATCTCATACAGTGGCCAGTCTGGCTTGTTATTATTAATCCAAAACAAATACATGTACACAAAAAATAAGTAACAACCTAGTAACGTACCAACTGTTTTTTGGATGCATGGCTTTACCTCGCTTTTTTCATGGCTAGAATCAAGGGACTGAAGCAAATGGTATTGTGATGATGGTGGGGTGAACTGATCACGGGGGTGCGGTTTCACGGCGAAGAATGCCATTTCTATGAAGAGTGATGAGAAGTAAATTTGGGGTGGTGAATTAGGAGAGGAAGGGGATGGGTAATTTAAAGGAGGAACACAGAGGGAGGAAAATGTGAACAAAGTAACTAGATTGGAGTATAGTGAGAAGCTCATGGCATGTGAGTATGTGACGTTGGATTTGCAAAGACCTTGTCTAGTAGTGATTGAAAAGTGGTAATCCGTTCAGCAGAATTAATAGCCTCATTTGGATTATTCTAGCTACTCAATTTCTCAAAGCAATGCGTTCCTTGTTTGGTATGATAGGAGTGAATGGCAGAAGGATTTTGAGGTCGATTTGTACTTATGTCTATAATAACAAAGAGATTAAGGAAGTATATTGTTACAAAGTTTAGTTTGCTATGCTTCCCATGCATCTTAAGAGATTTGAAAAACCATAAGAAATAAATGCTCCAGATTTTCTGCCTACAGTGTATAATTATTGATTATAGCTACTCTCAAGGTTGCAATTAAATTTTAAAGTGAAAGTTGGTTTTAAATGTTCAAAAACTATTTTGATTATTTACAAGTAAATCTCTATAAGAGAAAGATCAACAAGGATGCTCAAATTGGTCTCCAACTCTCCATGCAAAAATTATTCATAAGCTGTCCATGATATATTGAGTATAACCGGTGACGTCCTAATGTCATATCCTTGTCGTAAGTGTAAAATGTTGGTTCATAATTTTTGGTAAATTAGCACTTTAATTTATTCATTACTCATCAACAAAAAAAATAGAAATTAATGTCTTATCCCATATTATGTAAGACTTTTAATTCGTTCCCTTTTAAAACAGTTGCATAACTAAAAACTTTACATTCAGAGATCAATTAATCCACATTTGTCGTGTTTAAATGATGAAAAGATGTTGAACATTGACAAATAAATCCATAAGATAGATCCAATTTATTTTTGTCCTGACCGATGTTTCTAAATACCAGAAAAGTATCCTCCAAATTACTTTCCACATCTCAGGTACAATTACAATATAATACGACGTATTATAATGAATAGATAGATAATCTCTCTTCTCAAACAAGTTCCGACAAAAGAACGGTAAAACAAGCTCTAAATGAGCTTTAAAGTTGAATTTATACACTTAATATATATAAGGTGGCAAATTTAGCTTTTCACGTGGCATACACGAAATTGGGTATCACAGGTAACGTCCTAATGTCCTATCCTTATCCTACGTGTAAAATATTGGTCAATCATTTTTCGGGATGTGTAATAGTTGGCATAGTAATTGGTAAATTAGCACTTTAATTTATTCATTACTCATCAATGACAAATTAAAAATTTTTTTTTGTCAAAAATGTAAATATATTAATAAGGCAAAACACCAAAACTGTTTGCAGACATCACAGGGAATTCCTTGACAAACTCTAGCTCAACACTTAATCATGGCTAATCCTTAATCAAAATAGGATGCACCATATCAAGTTTTAATAAGCAACATAACTCTATCAAACCAAATCTGATCAGTTCGACTAAGAGGATTATTAATGACAACACTAGCTAGCTCTAATACAAACCTCTCTGAGACTTTACTTAGCTAACCACACAGGATCTTTAAGACATCTATTAACACGACAATTATTCCTTTCTAGCCAAATCATATAAAGTATAAACAACAGAGCAACAACAAGCGGCAATGAACTTTCTTTGAAAGCAGCTACCACTTCTCCTCCTCATGAACCAGTCAACACTCAAACCAGTGCCACTCTTTATCTCCAGTAGCTCCAACAAGTACTCAATACTTATAGAACTATAGCAGCATTTGAAGAATAAATGGGAATGTGTTTCTGACTCTCTATCACATAGCTTGCATACATCATCCCCACAGACTCCATAAGACAGCAGCATAGACTTCAAATTCAGCTTTTGTAGACAAACCATCCACATAATAAAACAATGTTTAGGAATGTTAAATCGAGACCAGCACATTTTAGCCCACGTGACTTTAGGCTGCACTCCTATGAGGTAGTCATATCCACTGGACACAGAGTAGATACTAGTTTCACAAAGTCATGATGTACCAGAGTAACCAAGTTTGAGACACTCTTTCGTCTGACAAATTTTCCTCCAGCACTAACTAGATTCAACAGGAGGTTTATAACTTTGTCACTCAGCCCCCTTTAGATAAACATGATTCACCTATTGCACCCACAGTCTATCTGCTTTGCTAGCTATCCAATTAGCGAACTTCCCAATCAAAGCTCTATTCCACACAACAACATCAAAGATATTCAAGCCACCACACTCTCTTGACCTACAAACCTTATCCCAAGCAATAGGACGGCTTCTCTGATACTCTGCATTCCCTTCCCACGGAATATTTCTACAAACAGAGCTAATCTTGTTAATCACAACTTTGGGCAAAATAAAGATAATGGCCCAGTATGAATGTAAATTCAACATAACACTTTGAATCAGTTAAACTCTACCCATATAAGATAACTTCTTTGCACCAAGCCCCCTTATTCTTTTACCAACTTTTTCCACCAGAATGTTAAAATCCATAGCTGTGAGTCTCTTGGTAGAAATTGGCACACCAAGATACTTAAAGGCATTGAGCCTTTCACAAACCCAGAAACTTGCAGAATTTGTTCTTCAATAGCAACATCAACCCCAGAAAAGTACATATTTGATTTTTGATTGTTCATATGCAAACCACTTGCATTTGAGAAATTTTGGAAACCCCTCAAAAGTAACATGATAGATTGAGGAACTCCTTTGCAAAACAGCAGCAAATCACCCACAAAACACAAATGATTAAGCTTTAGAGGAGCACACATAGAGTGAAACTTAAAGCTGCCCTTACCAACAATTCTGGCACAAATTTGGGGTGGGCACTGTGAAAATCAACATGATTAATTCACTGTGAAAATCAGCTCTACAAAGAGACCTAAACATGCATAATCCATTTAAGAAGTTATGAAAGGTAGTTGACTAGTTATTAAAAGCTAATTATCCAACAATGTGCAAGCATTACATTACAACAAGTAAACAAATCAAACAATGTTTCACTTACCCTATTTCTTAAAATTGTTCTCAATTTTTTGGCCCTATTGAAAACCATCATGACCCGTTACGTAATCACCGTCAAGAAGCTCTTTGTTGATCTCCCTCGTCATCTCTTCCCTGATTCGTCTGCTATTAAAATTAATAACGACCTCATTTAGTCGATTGTAAGGGGACCGCCTAACTCTAATTAGCAGATTCAGGATCATCTCATCCATTTTATTCTTCGCCATGTATCAAAAAGAAATCGTTAAAAAAATAATAGCAATAATAATTTAACAATAATATAAAACAAAGAATAAGATCATCTCATCCATTTTATTCTTCGCCATGTATCAAAAAGAAATCGTTAAAAAAATAATAGCAATAATAATTTAACATTAATAAAAAACAAAGAATAAGATTTATACTGGCTCGCCCAAGGGTGTTGTTTTTTATCTAGATTTCTCTTGTAAATCGTTCTCACTGGTTTGTTCTTCCTCAACTCTCTTGCGCTTGCTCCCAATTAATGGGCTTTTATTGGGTAAAATACACCCAACTTTATTTCCCGTATGCATTGTGAGTAATCTTGTTAATCAAAATTGATGTAGCTGCTATGTCATTAAATGCTCATACAACAATGTCATTAAATATTTATGACGCCAATAACTAAATTTTTTAGTTCAACGGTTCTTTTAATTGACTTAGGAGAGACATGTTGACTACACGACCGGGGTCGTGAAGACTTCTAAAATCATCACAACCAATTTTTTAGGTTGTTTGACGTTTATTTCTTTCCTGCCACAAGTTTTAAAACTTTGACCCTCTTTTTGAGCTATTATTTTCAATGATGTGTACTTTTTATATATGTTTTCATACGCAAATAGACAATTTTATTCATTTACTACTAAATATTAAATCAAAATACACATGAAAATTGAATACTAACAGTGATTTATAAGTTCAACAACCGGTTTAGAGACAATAAATATCAAAACCAAAAAGAAATATACATATCAACAAGTTTCGTAAATTGAAGACTAAAAACACTTTTGTGTGTTAAAGGAAGTCCCGAGTGGACGAATTTACCCAAAAAGCTGTTGTTTTTTACTTTGGCTTAATATGATGTTGATATGTAGTAATCGTTAATCATCTGGTTGTTGTTGTTGGAATTTGCTATATGATATGACAACGTTATAGTACAAAATCTAAATTAGGTTTGCCAATTAACAACATTAAGAACAACATTAAATGGACTTTATGTTTCAAACAACGACAAATAGGAATCTCTTTTCCCATATTATGAAATACTTTTAATTCGTTCCCTTTTAAAACAGTTGCATAACTAATAACTTTACATCCAGATATCAATTAATCTATATTTGTCCTATTCAAATGATGAAAAGATGTAACACTGACAAATAAATCCATAAGACAGATCCAATTTATTTTTGTCGTGCTTGATGGTTCTAAATATCAGCGAAGTATCCTTCAAATTACTTTCCACATCTCAGGTACAAGATAATACAACGTATTATAATGAATATATAATCTAACGTATTATAATGAATATATAATCTCTCATCTCAAACAACTTCCGACAAAAGAATAGTAAAACACGCTCTAAATGAGCTTTAAATTTGCATTTATAACACTTAGTATAAGTTCAAGTTTATACAATATTATTAAAAGATGATAGTTTTAGCTTTTCACGTGACATTCACGAAATTCTCACTTAATGGCATACGTCATGGTAATAAATTCCACATTATTTATGTTTGTTTAATGAAATCAACAACTCATTAACCATTCGAAGAAGAAAAAAAACCATATTGGCCGTAATGTTTAGATATCATAAATCATATTTGAGTTCATCAAATTATTGTTTCAATAACGTTCAATATCATCTTCGATTTTCATGATCGGTGTTATCTATGGTGGCTAATGATTTATTCATGACAATTTTGCATAGGAAAATAGTAAACACATGTTGTATAACATAATCGTGTATCGCACGAGTCTAAATACTTGTTGAAGTTCAAGAACTTATGCATGACTCTAATTGAATCTATGCAACTTATTATGAAAACACTTACACATTGATTTCTAGGGAAAACTCCACTGTCAAAAAAGGCTCTTTGTGATTATAGTGAGGTTAGGTTGAGGAAAATGTTTCAAACAATCTGACGAGGTGGAAAATGTCATGGTGTCAATTTATCTATCTAGCGTTGGATCCTCTAGATTTGGTGGAATTTACCTATAATAGTAATAATTTTATCAACATTTCTCTTTTGGGTGATTTTCGCTTGCATTTTCATTATCTTTATACTACCTAATTAAAGTAAACTCTACCAACTCTATGATAAATAAACTCTAAAGAATCCAAACTCATCTATATATGCATAATTTGTTGTAAAAAACCGAACGATAATAGATATACATACTAGATTAAAGTACTGGACTACGATAGATTGAAACCTCGGAAAAATATCAGATAGCCATCAAGTGATGCATGTGTAATGTCATTGATAAGTAGGTTTTTTTTTTTTGGGTTCAAAAAGAGGGGAATAAAGCCCAAACGAAAAGGACAATCAAACCGAAACCATTCTAGGCCTAGCCACCCCACTTATATCCCCAAATAAAAGGTGATTAAGGGGGGGGGGTGTACATGATAGCTAATTCACCCAGTTGGTCAAAATTGACAAGTAGATTGTGGCTGAACAAATTCATATACTCCTACTAAAACATACGTTACTTGAATGGAGGGAAGGTGTAAAATGAAATCAAAATTTTCTATTTTGAAGCGCAAGTTCCTGGAACATGAATGTGGGCATGGATAGATCTTTTGCAGAATTGGGAGGACATTTCACAGCATTGAAGGCTCGATTTCATGCTTGATGGAGTACATGCCCTGGTGTTTGGATGTAGTTTTATCTTCAATGAGATTATTACTCGTTTGTTCATAAGGTACAAAATCAGTAGTCTCACTCTTCATTGCACCGATAAAAATAAGAAGCAAATTTTTCTTTGGTGAAATTTCACAGGTGAGCTCGAAATGTTGAAAATACAATGCATCGTTGGATCAGCTGCTCCATTGCCTCATAATTAGCCAAGTACAATGAGTAAATCAGTTCTATGCTAGAGAACTCTATAACAACTTAATAAGACACCACATGATGAAAGAAATAGGGAAATGCTATACAATGTACAAAGCCGTTCAATGATAAAAGTCTATTTCTTTGGTTCAGCCCAACTCTTGCCCTCGAAAAATTCAGATAGCATGCGCTCAAGATCCTCTGGGCTGTATCTGATGTACTTTTGAGGATTCTTGCCATTCTCTATCGAAGGCCTATACCACCAATACAACCAACATTATCCTCGGTTTATAAGAGGAAGCAGAAACTTGATAAATATGTACAAAAGATATGGTCAAACGTACCCGTAACGAGTAACAAAAGATCTATAAGCAGGCAATAAGACTTCAGCAACGGCCAGCCTTAGAGACTCCCGGAGTTCACTATCCGGAATAGTCCATTGAGATTGTCTTTGATGCAGTTCCTCGAATTGTAAATTGAAGTTTTTGTATCTGTCTTTGATCACTGCCCTTGAAAGTGGTGGAGCAGCATCAGGAATTCCACCAGGTGCATTAACTGGTTGGACAGTGAGGAACTGCAGAATCTGAACATCAAAAGAAACAAATTGGCAAATTTAGTTCAGAGGGAAGCCAGATTCGTAAGAAACACTGAAGAGTCTGGAAGAGCTGATGATTTGCATGCATAGAACTGAAGGAACAATTTAACCGCGAGCTATACAGTTTAATTTGTGCGTACGAAAAATTATGATACCATGACTGATGACACTACTACTAGATAAAAGGGGGACCTAAAAGAACCCATCATGGAAAAAAGTGGGGGGTCTGCGCAACAGTATCATCAGCCCCGATTTTCTTTTATAGAATTTTGATACGGAGTATCTAAGTCTTGAGTTCTTGTTCTGTATACAGTAGAACAGTGATCTTTTTGGGGAAGCACAAGCTTGTTGCCACTGCTGGATTTTCCACAGCTTATTTGCTTTTTTTTTTTTTTTGAAGGTCCACAGCTTATTTACTTATCTCTTTTGTTCTTCTAGAATTAAACAGATCCCATCACTCAATGCTTCAGGTCTCCTTCATCATCAATTGTACACGTATCTTCATTCTCCTAGAAAATCTTTCATAGAACTCCTGGACTCCTGGTCTTAAAAGTCTGATAATAGCCGCAGTTGAATGTTAGATGATCAGTGCTGCCAAGTGAAACCTTCAATGAGCAATCCAAATCAAATTTTTGCAGGTAGTTATTCCTGCATAACTAGGCCAACGGTTCTGCTTCATTTCGAGCATTTTTCAGACAAGGGTATCAGGTAAAACTAAGGTTTATCCACCCTCACATCTACCACAAAAAAAAAAAAAAAAAAAAGAGCAACAACGATTTAAGAGAACAGTGGTGACACTCAAGTAGAGGAAGACATCGTTAGATTACGCATAGAACTGTGTTGTCAGAGTCACCATCTGATGCTATGATTATGGGAATGGCCAATCTATCAATGCCAAGCTGCACTATACCTTGTCAGGTTATAGCTAACAGAGGTTGATCAGGTGATATTGGCTAACCAACTTTTGAATGTTCTATCTGCAGTGTCAATCTTTAGCAAAGAAAGTAGCTGATTTGAATTCATAAATGGCCGGAAGTCTCCGCAGTTAAATGTCTAAAGCAGTTAGAAAGTTAGACAGCAGATTCGGATTTGCCAGAGAGATGTTTCACTATGTTAAAAATTGGTGAAGTAAGGCTGAATCAGCACTAACATAAAACTTAGTGAAATAATTATACCTTAGACCAAGAAATCCTTTTGTATTGGTTTGCATGTTGTTGAACGGTTCTCCTATGCCTTTGAACCCAATCATCTCCTAGCAAGTCCTTTGCTTCTGACCTACAACCAAAGCAAGATAGACTATGAGTAGGAGTGGCAAACAAAGCATGTTTAAGACAAAGAAGTGAACCAGACCTCCGAACTGAGCGAACAATGTAGTGAATGTTGTTCATTAGAAATAGCTGAGTCAGAGCAGTATCTTTATACTGTTTAGATTTCGCGTCCAGGTTAGTCTGCAGTGCCTGCATTACACGAGCCGTAATTGTAGCCAACTGTGATTGTGGATCTTCTGCATTGAGTTCCAGGAAAAGTTGCTTCAGAGTAGTCTGGTAACTGTGTAAGAAACCAATCAGGTTATAGATATTCGACCAAAGAGAGAAACCAAGAGATGGAATCAACAAAGTGGAAGCAAAAATAAAGGAGGAAAAACAATACAATTATTCAAGAAAGAGTGATGATTAATAAAGAAAAGTTTCAATCAAAGAGTCCTATTCTCTGGGGAGACTAGACCAAGATAAACACCATCTTGTAAGTCATGATTTTATGAGAGGACGAAATGATGAACCATAGACCAGTTAACCAATCAGGTCATGCATATGGTAGGAAATATTTAGACTAGGAGGAAACCTGGATGTCACTATGCAAGTTACAGGAACCAGAACCTACACATTTTAGTCATGCTTCAGCTCAACGTGCAACTCAAGATTGGATTTTAACGTTGGTTCTAGTTCAAACAAATGACTACATTTGGCCAGAGTAGCATATCTTGTTTCATAGAAATTGAAAGTATCAATAAATTTGCCTTCGAAATCCGAGGTAGAAACACAGTTTCTTCCTTGACTACGCTGATACAACTAGCGGAAAATAAGTATATTCGAGCTTAACTCCAGCACGAATCACTTTGGATTGTGTTTTCAGTTTATGCAGACTTTAACCATACTCTGTGACCGTACCTAGGTAAACAAGGGTCTAAAATTCAATGATCTTCCTCGAATTGATTGATATTCGACATTGCCATCAGAACTGTAAACCTCGATCCTAGAGCACTAAGGCTCACCTCTCACGCTCACATGACCAACAGTCCCAATTGCCTCTATTAATTCTAATGAAATAAAAAAAAAAAAAAAGCAAAATGAGATAGCCTAATCAAGAACTAGCTTACAGGAACTTGACTTACTCGAATAAAAACTTTACATAGTTGATCACATAGCTGGTTAATGGATGCACTGTTCCATCCATCACAGCAGTTTTTGTGGCATCTTTTTCCACTGCGTCTTCAAAGTCGCCAAATGTCTCTTGTGCAGTCTTTGCCAGACGTTTTGTCAAGTTTGCTGCAGCTTCTCGCATTTCAGCACAAGGGTTACCCTCAAAAGTAATTTCTATCTGTCCAATGCAACCAAATATATCAGTTCCATCCAACAAGACATTTTATTAGCTAAGTGTCAAATGGAAACGTAGAAGATAATCTTCTGCCAATGTCTGAATGTTGTAAGAACCAAACATTAGATAAAGAGGAGGAACTCAAAAGTTTGAAAGATGGACGACTTGAGAAAACATTTCTTGTTCACCAATATAACCAAATTTCCGAAGTAAAACAGGTAAATATTTGAAACATCAGCAATTGAGATGAATTCACAAGCTACCAGTGAATTTTCTTTAAGCTAGAGAAAAAGCTAACTGAACAGCCAGTAATTATGGCCTTAAGAACAGAGTCCAAGAAAATGAGAGATATCCTTTTGTGCAATATCAACATAATAGAGATTAACTCGCAGAAGCATGCAGGCAGCTATTTACTTCCCAATGTATCAGTCTAATGAATTTACCAAACCATGTCCTCCGTTCCTTTATTTGATAAAGAAGTACTGCAAGAAAACACTCAACAAATGAAGCCAAATGTTGGCCAGAAGCAAGTGGCAAATCCAAAAGACTAACATTCGAGGGTATTTCATTGAGATCTATATTTGTTTATGTCCTTTACAATTTTATACACGCACATGTTGCAATCAGGTGCAACAGCCCTCATTTCCAAGCCTATATGCTGGGAGGTGATGATACATATTAGATGGTAGTCAGCTTATAAGAATCGGACAGCAATTCTTCAGATGTGCTCATGTGCCGAATTATTTGCCACAAGATTAATTGATGAACCAATAAGCATAAGGTATACTAATGCTCACAGAATACTGTCTGAAAGTATTATCTTACTTCTGGCTTAAGTTCTCTCATGATCTCATACATGTCCAAGAGAACAAATAATTTTTCTGGCGATCTCTTACTTCTAGCAATTGCATCTCCAAAGCTAAGGAGCGTGAATACACTGCCTGATGTAACTTCCGAAAAGCATAAAACTCGGATAGCATCAATATGTTTGAATACTTCATCACAAACTTTCCTCTCTGCCGAAAAGACCAGCTTGACCTGCATTTATGCATAATGACTAAATAAAAAACCAGACAAATCAAAGTCAAAAATATCCTCAATAAAAATCTATACAGCTATACGCATGTGATGAATCCAGCTCCCAATCTTAGTCTCCAGATTCTCCCACTGCATCTTCTGTACATCATCTTTTGTAAGTTTCTCCACGCCAAGTTTTCTAAGCGTTATTTCCAAAACAGTTGAACGTGTTTCCCTGATTAAGCATAAACATGATACAAATCTTTGTAAAATGACTTGCAAACCGATGGAGTTACAAGACCTACCGCTGTAATTTTACAAATATGCAGAAACATACGAGTAGTAAAGACTAGAAATTTATGACAAGACAAAGAGTCCATAAGCTAAAGATAAAAGATGCCAAATCTATGTAGTTCAAGCATCACAAAACCAACTTCACACTCTGTCCTGAACATCTACCTTAAGATCCATTTGACAATGTGCCTCTTCACTTTCCTGCCTATTATATATGAGTGCATCTTACTCTATCGGTTCCTATCAAACCATAAACTAGATAAGTCCATAAAGTCATCCCAAGCCCTCCTTGGAGACCTTTGAAACAACAGAGGCAAATGTGCTAACTAACAATGTGGTTTCAAGTAAACTCAAAAATCAGGTCAATATTAAACATTTTGGTAATTAGGGCAGGTAAAGGTTTATGAAGAACTCAATCTGTTGCAGCATAAGGACGCTGCTCATAAGTGTCTACAGATTATTCAGATAACCAGCAAATGAAAATGAGATAGAACTTACGCAGACACAGAAGCAATTTTTACAGAGGAGCGGAATGGATGTTAGCATGTAACAAAATCATTAAGAAAAATCGAGACAAATGAATCAGAAAGAAGATATTAAAGTCAATACCGATATATACTCATCACTTGCTGTTCGTACCCAGCTTGTATCATTTGATTGGCCAAGTCATTAAGCAAAGGTAGCACACGAGGTGGAACAAGGCTCAAAGCTTTATAGCTTGTACTTTCCTCGTCATTTTGCTCAGCAGATGCACTATCTGCCTGATATCCAGGTCGTAATGTTATCGGAAGGCAACCAACAAGATGATCAGGTTCAACATGTTTACTGAAATCATGTAAAACCTTCTTTCAATCATCAAAACAAAATATGAAGGGCAGAACATCAAGAGATGGTTAGTCCATAAAAGAGAACGAGGGGGAAAACAGACTATTGTATACTAAACCAAAAATGTTAAACAAATACACAAACTAAGAAATCCTCTAGTTTTCTTAGTGTCAGTGAAGTAATAGTCAACATGCAGGTGAACTGACTGCTTAATTATGCAGGTATCAAATTCTAGACCTGTCCGTAGCCATTGGATATTGGATTTCTCATTCTAGAAGTGGACGTAATGAACTAGAGTCCATCAAAGAGCAGCAGATAAGTGCGCTAACATCACTAAATTTTAAACTTGTTACCTAGAAATTTTTAGATGACAATTTACAAACCTGTGAAGAATTATTATTTGTTTGAACTCATCTTCAAGCTTTGATATGGCCTTAGCAAGCAAATTGTTGACACGGGTGAGCGCACCATCATTACTCTTATAACTTTTGTTGCTGCTGAAATATTGAAGGACAGCTTTCAACTGATCAATAGCTTCAAGGTAACTTTCCAAATCTTCATGTGGACCTCTCAGTATTTTAGCCTCGGCCTGAATTTCAAAGTTGAATTAAATTCCTTTTTGCAAGAATGAGAAACAAAATTGCAACAATCAGAAACATATTGCATTCCATCTCACAGCCATATACACAACAGGTGTTGATAAGCCCCAGAAGCACATCAAATATACAAAACACAAAACAAAAGCTGCTAGTAGCAACAACCCCTCTACCCCCGAACCAATCAAGGCGCTATACAGGAGAAACTTCATAAAGACCACAAAAGTGAATACTAGTCGATCAACAGTTTTGTACCATGTACTCTGAAGAACTCAGACCATGAAATGTTCGAGTAAGTTTCCAAAGATAGTCAGAAAGAACATTTCAACTGTCTAAGGCTTAGTCACAGAACATTAAATATTTTCCATGAAACTGAGAAAGGTACTGGTGCGCACGGTTATCAGGAAGTGCATAAATCATGCATAGTACCCCTTAGGCGCCACTGAACCTTCATTATTCTGACTACATGTGAATTTCAGAATAACCATGCATAATATTGTTAGAAATTAATCCTCTGAATCCTAACAGCTTATACGTGGGAAACTTGAATAAGCCCAACGAACTCCCAATACCGTGAAACAGGAATGGATACTTTGTTCGCTTGAATGACGTCAAAAAATTCTTGGTACAATACACTTGTGACTGCTAAATGCATAGAAAGAGCCTTTGACCCGCGCATGAGGGGATGTAAGTTTTAAAACCATACATTCCTTTCAAAAGCAACTATTGAGTATGGAAAAGCAAATACGAACGTACAAGAAAGCCGATTGGAAGGAGTAGAAATCATTATTCAATGTGTGACAGGACTACAGGAGCCAGGGACTTTGTGTATAAAATATCTTTGGCCTTGGAAAAGCCAGACTTCTGGATATATCAATGTGGAAAGGGTAAAATAACAAGGATTGTTTGTTAGCATGTAGAAAGGCGCTGAAAACTATTGCTTATCATATGCACTTTAAGAGATTTTACTTTTCTCTCTGGTGTGATCTAGATAGGCTAACAGGTTCAAAATTAATAAAGAAGGCGTACCAAATTCAGAGTCTGGTATTAGTTCGTGAATTGCAATTTATCTACTGGTAAGTTACTAATCTTCCTTTTCATCTATGGGATATCGGGATTGCTTGGGTAAAAGCTTTTTTCTACCATCTTAACATCCCTCACAATAGGATCATTAAAGTGGCTCCTCTTGAAGCCTACGAGTTCTATTTCATGGCGCTCAAACCTTCGCCAGCATCTGGTGGTATCCTCCTTTGGGTAAATTAGCAAACCCCCTCCACTGAGGGATGGTATTCGCTTAATGTGGATGCTACCTTTGTGCAGTTCTCCTCCCCGGCCTCCTCAATTGCAGGGGTCTTTACTCAAACGTTAGAACTCCACAGAGCGTATATCTTGTAACATTGTTCATTGATGCAAGGAGTTCTGCCAAGAACTTCAACAGATAAACATTGAGCATGTCTTCATGAGACTTTATCACTCATCACGAGAATAAGATTATACTCCTCCCATTGAAATACATTTCAGACAAACTGGTTGGAATTAGACAAGGAAATGGCTCCATATGACTAACATTTGCACACAATGACCAATTCACTTATCAAAGTAAATATAATTCTCCCTCTGCCTCAGCATGAGGTAACAATTTTAACACTCCTCACTTCGATTCTCAGGCTCACATTTGTGAGAACACAGCTTTCGGTGCATTTATAGAGTATCAGCTTACCCTTGTTCGATAGTCCTATCTCTACCTCTTCTGATCTCACAAATTATCAATTTATTTAAACATAATGCATTATGTACCCCTTGTCACTCATTATCTCACTCCACCACATTCAATCAATTCTGAGGCTCTGCAAACAATTCTTGTATCAGAGACACTTATCTTGGTTATTTCATCTGGTGTGATCTAGATAGGTGAGCATATGATATATCAAGATTTAGGGAGGAGGTGTACCAGCAGAGAATTCAGATTTGCAACATTTCTACCGGTGAGTTCATCATCCTCCTTTCTTTCTTAGTGGAATGTAAGCTGCAAGGGGAAAAGCTCTCATCCAACCTCTTAACACCCATCACAATAGGATCATTCAATTGGCTTGCCGGAAGAGTTTTTCGGACGGGTCTAGTTCAGTAACATTCAATTCATGACTGTATTGTAACCGAATAAGTGGCAAACTAGTTCTCCATCTTTCTACTAAAGAAAATAGTTCCTTTGAGGAGGGTGTCATTGGCTAGCGAAAAAAACAGAACAACCTCATACCACACTTTTGCAGCTTGTTATCTCTTGTCCATCAGCTCTACCAACCTACAGGAGTATGTTGTCTATCTAGATTCTGTAGTCTCGAGTAGTGGATCCAAAATTGGAAATTTCAGGTACAAATCTGATTCATTCTTACCATTTTCTACCTTTCGTACCATTTTTTTCCTTTTTCTACCATTTCTCTACCTTATTTTACCATGTTTCAAAAAATTTGGGGTGCAATTGCTACCCCTTGTTACCTTCTCCCTCTGGACCTTTCGACTTCAAGATTCTGGACACTATCTCATCTAACATCCTTGTCTTGCAGTTTCAGCAAACAAATCATAGGAAGAACATAGGGAGCTGAACACAATATCCGAGCCTGAGCCTCATTGCAGGGGGGCTACTGGCTAGGACTCGCCTTATCTTTAAAAGTTTGCAACACCCTTCAATAATAATTGTTCTTAGCTGTTACGTAATTCTCATTCATGATAACATCTTAAGCACACCACCCTCCCTACATTCATTAAGCACAGCTAAGTTCTACACCGTGCATTATACATACAGTTTTCCTTTTCTCTGGCTATTATATTCTCTCCTCAAAATAAGTCTCAAACAAAATAATTGGAATTCGACAAGGAAATGGCTGCACATGACTAAAATTTACACACCATAGCCTATTCACTTGATAATGTACATCCCCCGTCCCATTGATTTCCCTCATTTGCTTTTTACACTACCGCTATCATTCTTTGTATTAAGATACTGACTCCGACAAAAGATAGTGGGAGTGGTAGAAGACATTCAATAGCCGAGAATAAGACATTCCCTTTATCATCTCAGTTACACTAACACATCATGCACCTCTTGTCACTTCTACCACAGTTAATTACATGTGGTAGCAACTACTAGTAATAGACTAGAAATAAAATATTACGGCAAATTATGCAACAATCAACACAATTTAGGTGAAAAAAAAAATCTCAAACCTTGCGAGCTAGATCAAATTGGGCTAAAACAAGCTCAGTGGCCTTCAAAGTCTTGTCAATATTCTCATGTGCCCTCCTAATAGAATGCGTACGTATCTGCATGACACCAACCAATATTACAACGTAAACCAACAACAACCATTCAACCAAAAAGAAACAACAACCAAATGAGACCTGAGTAGGGCGCATGGCGGTTTCGAGGGACGAAAGGCGATGATCAAAGGAGCCAAGGATAGAGACCATGCTTTCTGTAATGGTTTGGCTCTTTGAAAGAGAATCTTTCACGAACAATACTCTTTCTCCTAAGGTTTCCTTCGCTACTGCACCCCCCATTATTGCCATTTTCTGACCTTCTTGTTAATATTATTCTTCTGTGTGTTAATATATGCTTTATTGTGATATAATGTTCATAGGAAAATTGTTGAAAGGGTGATGGTTGTTGAAGGAGCAGAGGAAAAATGGGAAGGATTTTGGGGAAAAGATCGTTAAGATTGACATTCAGAATTTATACCGTTTGGGCATTGCATGAAACAAATATGTGGCGGTAAACTAGGTAACAGATTTTTTATTTTTTTATTTTCCTTCTTCCTTCCTTACACAATTGTTATATGGCACAACAATATGAGAGATTTTTACCCGAGAAGTAAAAGTTGAGTTTGATAAATTTAGTGTGAATAAGGTTTTTTTTTTTTTGGAAATGGCTTTCTTAGTTTATAAATAATAAGTCTAACAATACAGAGACAAATTCAATTTCGAAATGACAAAATGTATATGGCTTCAATCATACCTTTGAAATTTATTCTAATTTTTTTTTTTTTTTGTGTTAATTTATTCTAACTTTATGGAGGAGGTAAATGGTAACATGTATGCACAATATGGAAATATCTAAAGCATTCGTAAAATATTAATATAATACGTCTATCAAAATTCTAATATAATAGATTTTAATAAAAGCATCATCCATCGAGTCGAATGCATGCCTAAACACAAACAAATTGCTATAACAACACTCGACCAAAACTTTGCACATTCACCTAGAATGTGTAGCAAAGGTAAGTTGGACAACAAGAGGAAGATGAGAGTAAATGATGTTGAAGTTGATTTTAAGAAGGAATATGATCTCATCATTTCACCCATCGAAAAGGGTAATTGTATTACTTTTTATTCAAGTCTGATGTTTGAGAAAATAGAAATTGATGTTTAGAGTTATAATTGTTCTTCATCTAAATCAGAGAGTTCGAATGCTCAGGTCAAGCATGACAACTATCAGCTATGAAGGTGATTTATGGCCAGGTCCGCGGACAACAATCTTTTTCATCAAAAGAGTTTCTCTTATGGTTTCTTGAATAACCCTAGTGATTAGGAACCTTTGATAATAACTCTAAAGAGCGTAAAGTCAAGTATGAAGGGTAATTCTAAGGAATGGTCCTTTGATAATAATTCCTCTTATGGTTTCTTTTTCATCAATAATGATCCTTTGACAACAATCTTTTTCATCAAAAGAGATCATGTATTAAAATTCTAGTTCTTTGTCAATTTTGAAAGTTTGACCTTTCACTCCAAAAACGTCTATCATGGAAGAGACTCTCCACAATAAGAATTTGTGGGAAGCATAGGTCTCTAATATTTCTTTTAGTCTCCTTGCAAGTGATGATGGGGACAAATGCTATAAAGCCATGGAAATACATTATGCTCTTATTAGTGCCTTTGGGAATGATGTGGAAAACAAGGTGAATTATGCAAAGATTGGCAAGGATGAGACTCTGACCAAACTTCAAGGAAATCAGCCTGAAGCTATAACCTTAGATGGAGATACCAGCATAGACTTGTCTATCAACAATAGTTCACGACAATGATTGCGACACATTTTCCCTTGGATCGACCACTCGCACTGAAGCCTTGTGGAAGATTGAAGAGGATATGTCGACTAGTACACCTAATGTTCTGCTATACTACTAGTGATTGGGGAGATGTGTTGCAACACAAAGTGCGTTGTCATGCTAAGATGTCAACAAGTCGTTTGAGATATCGGAGGAGAAAAGGTCAAATGGCCTAAAAAACTAATGAGCTTTTGTCTTGCAGGTCTCTTGTTCACTTCAAGCGGAAGGTTATCGAAGACAATCGTGTTGACAATAGGAATTGGACACACAACTACACAAGCTACACCATATCAACGATCCCGCTCTCGTTGGATGCAAGGATTTGTATATGTAATAATCGTGGGGATCATGTATTATGTTTTTAATTCGATTAAGCTTTGTTAAAAAAAAAAAAGAGTTATTCATTATAAGTCGATAAGCAATACCATCACTATGCATCGCACATGCCAAAAGCTAGTTTAGCGATTTAAAAAGGACAATGTCAAAATTAAGAGCAACTATAAAGAACTCTTTATTATTCTAGGCAAGACTACATGAAAGCTTCAACCATTATTGGTAGTTTGGTACTGTACTTAAACATTCTTGTACACAATCCCGGATAACTGGTCATTTTATAGCCAAGACTACATGCAAGAAAGCTTCAACCATTATTGTTATTATTCTAAAACACTCTTTTACACAACTACACCAGCATCCTGGATTGGTCATAAAAGCCAAGGACCAAAAGCCACGCAGGCAGAAACACCTAAAACCGAACAACTCCACAGGTAGAGGAGGCCTTATTTAAAAGCTAGCGCAATTGCTGTTGCAAACAGGCAAGTAGGCAACAACTATTTATCATGCAAAAGAATTCAAGGGGGGCAGGGTTTTTTTACAACACTAGATCACTAGAGTAAGGTACTGAAGTACTGATACTATAGGTTGAGAGAGGAGCATGAGTACAATTAGAAAGCTCTCTCTCGTCAAAGTCATTAGTAGGTCCAGTCTTTGGGTAGGCCCACCTCAGAAGAAGGAACCCGGTGATGGCAATAATAACCTTCTGCCCTGCCCATGCCAAGAACTTTCACTGGGCCTCTATGTGGTGCCACTCCTGTTTTACACACAAACAAAAAAAAATGTACGGAAATGAAAAACTAGAATTTCACATTAGATTCAATTAAAGAAAAACAATCAGTTGCACATGAAGATCCAAAAAGAAACAAATACAACATTAGAAGTAATCAAAAAAAAAAAGTTATCGTATGTGGAGTATGCAATATTTAAAAGAGTTAGGAAAGGTCTCAGTGAATACTAAGAATACTTTCGCTATATCTTTTCATATGTGACCATCACATAATATCTAGAGAAATTAAAATAACTTTATCTCTTTAAAAATAATTCACTTTTCAATCAAAGACGTAGTAAGTATTACTTCTCAAAGACAATAAAGTTATGGTAAGAGTCTAAATAAGCAAGTCACCTCCTCATTCTCCTTCTAAATCATAATAAAATTATGATAAGAGTCTAAATGATAATGTCATACAACAATAATTTAAATTGATTCTCAATGCATGACATGCTATAACCAAGTTAAAAAATTCCCGGCATCTATGAGACTATGAACCCTTGTTTTGCTAGCATATAGTGGTCATCCCATTTGATTCTCTACTCCTATGTACAATTGATAAACAAGGTAAAACCTCCTCGTTCTCCTTGTAAAATTCAGCACATACTCCAAAAGCCTTCAAAATAAATATTACACTTATTCACAACCTTTGTGAGTCAGACTCAATAGTCAACTCGAAATGAGAACACTCGCAAATCATATTGCGCACCCCTAGCATGACGCTTCATGCACCGAAATAAATATGGATGAATATGTACAATGCATTTGATGAATATAAACACTATATTTGGTAAATATGTATTTTGAAATACTTGATGAATATGACTTGTATACTTGGTAAATATAAATCATATCATGTATGTAAAGATTGATAATAATTAATATTATATCAATTTACGTGAAAAATGTATTGTTATCATGATAAATATGGTGCATGATGTATCATATAAGGAGTGTGCAATATAACAATTGAAGAACACTAATCTTTTTTAGAGGAATAATTCAATGGCTTTATAAATAACTCTAACTTCCGCTTCATTTATTTCATTCCTTCTTATGAAATAAAATAAGGATATTTCTTTTTGTCATCTTAAAATTTCGACCTTTTATTATAATGCCCCTCAGGCCCTCACATATATCGACTTTTTAAAATAACCCCGAGGTAACCTTCTCATTACAATTTCTCATCCTTAAGTACAAGCAATTGAGCAGATGCCCCTTTCAGCAAAGTTCAGAAAGGCGCATTTATTTGAAGACTTTACTTTTTACAGCACCATTTTCCTCGTAATTTCCAGTTGTCTTTACAATTATTTGAAGGCTTTGTTTTCAATAGCATATAGAGTATTAAATTTACAGTAGGTTCTGTTAACAAGGAAATGCTAAATGCCTAAATCCATTATCCATCAACTGGCTCTCAAGTCCATCAGTTTAGAAGTGTATAAGGCCTAAGAAAACTAGTACTCCCACGTCCTAACCATGCAAACAGTGAAAACAGCATATATCAGACTCGTCGATCATAAGTTTTCATTTTGTCAAAAATATCAATTTCCTTTCCTTGTGGTCTGTGTTTTCCCAACTACTTTTCATTAGCTCATTTTCCTTTTCCAGTCACACAAATTATTTAACAAAAAAACCGATTAATTTATAGTTAAAGTTAGACATAGTCACGAATTGAGTTAAATTGATCATTTTTAATCGACATAAATAAAATTGGTCATTTTAAGTCAAACAATAACCACAATGGCCCGTCTACTTTAAACTTAAATGGTCTCAAACAATGACACTAACAAAAATGTATCAACGATTAAAACCAAGGAACCAAAAGTAATAGAGATTAGAGAGGCTACTAGAATCCTTTCAAAGTTCAAAAGAAGAGCCACATTGTGTTCAAACCTCAAAAATGAAGCTCACCTGATGACTTCCTCCTACCACCATCATAGGTGGCATTTTTATGGGCATATGTGGCGGCGCGTGGAATGAACACGCCAGTACCTGAGGTTGGACCACGGCAATCTTTAATGGAAGAACCCAACCGGAACCCATTTGCTTGAAATGGTAAAAGCCGGTTCATATCCCGGTTCTGCAGCCCATGCACAGGCCTACTATTGCTAGCTATTCTAGTCTCCATCATATGCTCAGCAGGACTAGTGTATGGGTGCTGCTGTATAGTAAACATAAACCCCAGGTTAAAGCTGAAAAAGGTGCAACATAATTACTTGAAAGTGACCAACAAACGTCAACACAAACACAAGCGTACTAGAGAAAAGACACTACGGATGCTGCTGCATAGCTAGTGAACAAAATACTCCTATGTCTATATGGCATACGTACAACTTTTATCCTTTAATAGGTATACTAGGACTAATCAAGAGAACTAGAGAAGCTAAGTAGACTAGTGAACTAATAACAGCAGTTAGATGTGAAAGTAAGCAGGAAGTGGAGTACGTTATTGTCCAAGTGATTATGACAATTGACAATGCATGGCATAATGGTTTAAAGTTCAAAAGAGTGTTTGAGCTAGATTAGACAATAGAAGGTGACTACTCTATGGACAATATAAAGTAGTACAACAATTCAAAATGGCTCATAAGTGATAAGCTCTGTTTGGAGTTCTAGTTTGAAAAGGTTTGAAGTTTATATGAGATAATGTCTTGATCGAATTTGGAAAATATTATTAAACGATGCAATTAGGATGGAGCGATATTTGTTAAAAAATTGAAATATGACGTTACTTTATTGCATTCCTTGTAGAGAACTTGTAATAATAATCATCAGATTACTTACAACAATAAGAATGACTAAGTTTTAGTTTTTTTCCAAAATATTTAAAGTCGACAAACAATAATCTGATTATTTGTCAATTAGCACCACATGTATGTACATTGGTGTTGTCATCCCATACCTATACACTACAAACACATAATGCAGAGGACTAATTGACCATTGAGGCATTGACATTGCAAAGATCTTCTTGCATTCCTTTTATAAGAAAATAAAAAAGTTTGCTCTTCTTTCCCATGCAAAAAATTCTCCCCTAGTTAAAGTCAATTCTAGTGGATTCACATCCAACAAGAAAAATGAAACATTAAGAAAGAACAGAACCAGAAAATCCGGTTCAGTTTAGTACCTGAGGGGGTACCGGCTTGTGCATGTGGTAGCGCAGACTCGGACCAGAAGTGTAGTTATAAAGACTATGGTCAACCATGGGACCCACAGTCAGACCATAAGAGCCATTTGGAGGAGCAGTAGTTAATGTGTACTGTGCCATCGGTCCAAACATCCCCAACCGCTGCAACCAAACAGCAATCATCCAAATCTCATTATCAAACCTCAAACTCTTTATTTGTCACAACTCATATAATATTGGAGATACTCTAGCTTCTTACCAACATTGACCTACTAGGCTACTAATACCCAAGTTATGCATTGTGGAAATTTCACTATAGCAACTTACTATGAATTAAGTCAATATGAACAATAGAAATTTCATTATTTCCATAATCTGTATCATGAATAAAAAAACTACTCCGGAAAGATTAGAATATTCAGATAGACAAATTGTCTTCTTGCAACACAAGTCCGGAAAGATTTTAGAATTTGTTTAGAAAGGTGGTCAAAGCACGACTCCAAAATATTTTTGGTAACGTATCATGTGGAGGAGTACATTTTAGTTAGAATACATAATGAGCAAGTTCTTAACTTATAAATCATATCGTTTCTCTTTGTACCAAAAAATATAAATCATATTGTTTCTAGAATAAAAATTTATTAATTATTGAAGCTAGCAAGATTTAATTGTATAGGTTATAATAATGGACCCCAAGATTTAATCATTGCTTTATACTTGGAACTCAATATAAAATGGTGTAAACTAACTCATAAACCCAAAAATTCTACTTGAGTCAGTAAGACTTCACCACTAACACAACTCCGAGAAACTTTAGGGACCAATAGCACTGAAAAACACAAAGCTAAAAACAAAATCATAGTTTGTCTTTCATGTGCTAAAATTCACACCATCCCAACAAAACCACACCTGAAATGGCATTAACCTTGACCATTAATCTAACTTTACTCCCAACAAAGAACAACAAAGCACAAGAATAAACAGAACATTACATGGCCATGCATGAAGCCGTAAAACTTTACAAAAGAATGAAACTCTACGAATAAGAATTAACCTCAGAGACATGGGGTGCTTTAGGGGGCATAATTCTGTGATGATCAATGAAATCAAGGTTAGCAAACTGACGGCTGAGATCCTCCAGGGAAGCACCACCATGAGCAAATGGACGGTTATTATTATGGTGAAGATGGCCATTATCCTCTGGTGGGAAAATGTCAGAAGGGAGCCAAAGTTCACCATCATCCAAGTTAACAGGCATTTCCTCCATAAGTACTTTTTTCTTGTTAGTTTTGCAAAGAAAGTGAGTAAGCGGGAGTTGTGTTTGATTTTGTAAGCAAAGAAGAGAAGTTGAGTTCTGTTTAACAAGTGACGTTACGAACTTGTTTTTATAATCATCATGTAGGAAAAGACAGAAAGAGAGGGAAGGGTGTGTTTGGTGTGAGAGGGGGGGGGGGGGGGCCGTACCCTCACGTGAGTAGAAGATTTTATAAGTCTTTACTTCGTCAAAGGGAAGAGATACTCAAAGTAGTGGCCACTTATATAGGCTTCCACTAATGTTGTTGATATATGGTGTTACTTGGGGTGAAGAGTGGGCTTGAAATTGGGTGACAATTGATAAAATTTTACCATGTTTGTATATAGTTTGAGTACCTAATTTGTATGGAACGAGGTCAATTTTTTATGTTAAGTTTAATTCGGACATCTTGATAAGGAAAATATTGTAAAGGAGTGTAGGCTTTGATTAATTTTGACCAATAGAAAATAGTAAGGAGTAAAGGATTTTTTTGTTAAATTTGAGTTAAGGTGAGTGAAACTGTGTTCTATGTATATAGGCGATAATCAGAGTAGATCATGAAGATTGACTCAAAATTCATATTATTTGCTCCTTGTGTCCCAATCAATTTATATCACTTGTTTTTCTTCACCAACCTAATTTATTATTATATCAATAATAATCTATATTAACCTTTTTAATTTACTTCCAAAATATCAACAAAAATTATATATAAAGACAACACTATTGGAGAAAACAATCGCTTGATTTCCTTTTTTGTTCTTGACAGTTTCAGATTCTTTATTGACTGTGAGATTGTGAACTCTGTAAATAATTAACGGTTACGTTTTGCCATTAAAAAAAGACATCAGTTAATGTATAGTAATATCTTGTCCACACAATCTTGTTGGTGCTTTGTTATATTGTCTATCACTAATCGTAACATGATTAGCTTAATTTAACAAAGACGCTTATTGAGTTCATTTTTTTCTAATGATTGATTTTATTGCTCTAGGAATTTCCACAAGAAAGGTAATTTTTTGTGACATAGTCACCATAATTACGTTACTTAGTAAATTTAGGATATAAGAAGATCATCCTTTAAACTTTCAAAGTAATTTCATAACTCACTTGTATTAATCAAATGCCACAATGCGCTTAGCATTTTCAAAATATGGTTTTTGGATGTATGTATATGGGTTGACATCTTATCTTATATTATCAATCAAATATGCTTATTATAAGATAAATAAAGATTATTCGTGTTTGTAAATGTTGTATTTTATATGATATATACAATACACAAATTGTATACTTTTTTAGTCATTATATAGTGGATTGAATTTGACATACTATTTTCAATTATATTTACTCGTTTAAGATATATTTGATTTTGATTTTATAATCGACCTTTAACCCAATATTTATATGGTCCTTTGAAACACCACAGGTCCACAATAAAGCCATAGAAACAGCCTTCCTCCATGTATGAGTTCATCAACACCAAGGCATGACATAAAAATCGTGAAAATATAAAACCAATATGTCCATTAGTTCTTAAGAAGAAAGTTTTAGAAGAAGTAATGTCGATCGATGAAAACAATCCGACTGATTTACTTCCAAAAACTTAATTTGTCATTAAGTCATTAATTCGTATCAACCTACAAATTTTCTACCATAATACCAAATGAAAAGGTATTAATATAAAGCACATACTTTTTAACAGAATTCCCTACCAATTTCAAAATTGCTATAGAATAGTAAGGAATTAATTGTTTAACATATAACTAATTGGTGTGTATTGTGGATCTTTATTGATCGAAATTCCTTTAAAGCGTTTTTGCTATTGTTAACTAATATTTAGACTGTTTGATTAGGCTGGTTAGACGTAAGGGCTTGTAGCGAACATTTCTTGTCAATAGTAAATTAATAAGGGTAGGAATTATTCATAATATACAATAGAGTGCTCAATGTTAAGATAAGATATGTAAAATAGATGATCTTAGGATAATAATATGATGATTGTTTGTGGTCAAAGTCCATTTTGGTGTTTGATAATCCATTTAGAATCGTTGTCAATCTCATCATTTGTAGTATAGCTACTAAACCCCCCTTCCATAGTTGTAAATTTGTAATTTAGAGTAGTAGTAAAAATTATACATTCGTTTTATGTAGTTCGACATGACTTTTCTAATACTTGAATTAGGAATGTAGTTGGAATTAATTTAGTGTTAACAACTATGACTTTGTCACACCAATTACCAACTTGTGGATTAATATGTTTGGCATCACCAAAACATTGTTTTTATTCAACTTGTAGACTAGTAGAACCATACTTTGATTCTCTCTCTCTCTCTCCTTCACTCTCATCATTATCTTGAATTTTTAAACTCATGCATAAAATACTTAATTATCTCTTTTATATCGTGCCTACTACATACACTCGAAAGTATGTGCTGTCATAGACACTTATAAGTATTATTCATGTGTCTAGAAATTTCATGTACCTTGGAGTGAAAGTTATAGACATTTCTAAATCTAAGGAAGATTAAAAAAACACCACAAAGTACATATAAACCACACTATGACATAGAAGAAATTAAAGAAGCAGATGAGATTACTTATTCTTCGAAACACCTAACAATTTGCCTAACACCTTACTCTTTGGAACGAATCACAATGCTAAACATACTTTATCGTATTTATCTCATTCAACACCAAGCTTTTGTCACCTTGACATGCACTTTAAATTCTAAACTTAACTATGATAGAACAAATAATATATCTAAAATCCGGAGAAAATAAAATTTATATTACAACAATATACCCTATCATAGTCAATTTTACTTATATCGTACCATTAGTGAACAATCAATGTAGGCTAAATGTCCTCTATTATATATCAAATCTATACAAATATATGAAAAAGCTAACAATCACATTCATCATGCGCCATTTGTGATTTTTAAAAAAAAGCGATATTTCCTTTTGTCATCCTGAGGTTTCAAGTTTTTCTTATAATACCCCTGTCATTTTTTGACTTTTTTATATCACCCCGAGGTCAGGGCTTTTGGGTTTTATGGGGCAAACGACATCCAAACCTTAACGGTGTTAAAGTTTTCTGTTAGTATGAGATAATTAAACCCAAAAAGCACTTAATATCTCTCTCTCCTCACCCCTCTCAACACTTTTCAACACCCACTTCTCTCTCCTCACCCCTCTCAACACTTACAACACCCACTACTCTCTTCCTCCCCCCTCTTTTCCATCAGCAGCCCCCCACCCCCATTCCACCGCTGACCCTCCTCCGACCGCCTCACACCCCCACTCCCTTCAACCCAACCTCAACACCACTACCCCCCACCTCCACCACTGCTCTGACTCCCCGCCCC
>CAAKMY010038939.1:0-11437 GCA_901111285.1 Corrigiola litoralis
ACAGTTCGGGTCAATGTTGGATTGGGTCAGTTTCGGATCGGGTCAGACTGGGTTCGGATCGGGTCGGGTCATTTCGGGTCTCGGGTCAAAGTTCGGATTATAGTTTCGGGTCAAAATCGGATGTTCGGGTCACTTTGGGTCGGGTCGGATGTTCGGGTCTGGGTCAACTTTGCCAGGTCTACACGTACTGTGTTAAAATGCTCACTCGCAAATTGTTATGCACAGGAGGAGAAAACATCTATAATATTTGTAGGCTAAAATAAAAATGTATGTCACAGTCTTTTTGATAGATACTTGGCCAAAATGTGACATGTTAGCTCTTCTCGGATCAGGCTAGGCCACTCGCCCCTGCCACCGAGATCTATCGTAAATGACTGGAGTAGCTGAAATTCATACAAGGTCACATAGCCTAAATTTTGAAAATACGACATGATTATATTGTGTTGGCCTTTGAATAGTGACAATCAAGCACTAACCTCCATACTAATTATACTACCTCAAGTACCATTGCAAAGATGAAAACAAAACATAACCCATATTTAACACAAATTTGTGAACAGATAGGATAGAAAAAGCTCATAAACAAACCACCAGGAAATGGAGAAGGAGCAGGACCAACACGGTTTGCGACTATCGAGCCATAGAGGAGCGGGGCCCCATCATTAAAAGCTTCATTTTAACCTAAAGACGCGGGTCGATCAACTCATAGGTTGGACCAAATTCAAGTTATACTCATCTTGAGATGTAAGCAAACATTATACTCTTTCTTTGGTTAATGGAGCTAGCAATAACACTAACATTGTACAGTAAACAGACAAATCGAGCCCTTTCTTTATTATTCACTTTCTTTGGTTAATGGAGCAATTCACATTTCGGTGCAACTTGTAGTAAACTTTTTTGACATAGTGAGGAGGATTAATAATAACAAATTTACAATGACAACACGTACTTTCCTAGCTAATCTTTGAACAAGAACTCATTAGCTATACTTAACAGTGGTTCTACACAATTTGGCGCAAACTTTCTTGCAAACAAGAACGGGTCCCACCTCTTTGCCACGTCAGAGCCGTTGATCCCTAGATAACCATACCTGGGTCTAGTCCTTCTTAGCCATCTGATCAACCCTGGGTCAACCTCAGACCCATTGTAGGTCCGCGGGTGCCCATTGTGGCTCCCACGCCAATTCACATTAGTAAGAGTAGCTGGGACCACACCTTGCGGGTCCACCATGGACAGCAATGTAGGGAAGTAATTCTCCTCAGGGAAGCACGTGCCAAGTGTGATGCATGGCAGCCGAAACTTGCGAAACAACTTCACGTCCTCCACCACCATACGCGCATGCCGGCGCGTGAGGGTCCAGAATTGGGACCCTATGCGGAAAACGTCTAGTCCTACCTCAGGGAGCATGACGTCATCCCCACGCGCTGCCCACCTTCCGTAAGCCGTCGTTTCGTTGCTCAAAACCTCGATAAAGCTCTTGTTCGACTGCACGAGTGTGTTGTACGTGAAGTTGAACGAGTGTAGGGGAATGCATGCACCAGACACGAGCGTGAACATGTAGTTATCCGGGTCGTCTAAGAGCGCGTGAGCTAATAGCCTACGTGCCGCGGCAATGAGTGTTGGGGTGTTACGGCGCGTGGGCTTGGAAGATGGTATGATCCGACCCGAGAAAACCCCCGTAAATGGGGGGTCATACGTGGCCTTAGGGTCCGTATGTATGTAAATATTGTACTGTCCTTTGTGGCTCGTATGGTTAAAGAACCCCTCCCAGATGGGAGCGAATGGCAATGGACTTGTAGTCATGAACATAAATGCCACCTTCTTCGGGCCCGGGCCTGGGTCCGGGCTGACCTTAGAGGCCCGCTTGAGGAGGTCCACGTCATCCTTGTCATCTTCTGGATACGGAGGTGGTGGTGCTACTGGTGGTAGCTCGTCTGAAGGCGGTGGTGGCGCAGGAAGGGGTTGTTTGGCAATATTTGTATTGTTATGAGAGGTGGAATTTTCTAGTAGGGTTTTAGTGTGCTTGATTATATTAATGGGTTTAGGAGGTGGTGGTGGTGGTGGTGATGGTGGAGGTGGTGGTGGAGGTGCGTTCTCGAATTTGAAGCGATGACTTAAGCGCGGAGGAGTTAAAGTAACTTGCTTGAGGCTCAAAGGAGTGGTGGTGATAACAGTGTAGGAATCAGAAAAATTGGTGAAGACAAGGGCAAGAGGCAAACAAAGGAGAATGGCACAAAAGAGGGAGAAGGGGTTAGGGGAAAGCATCTCCCTCTCATAATCACCTCACATTTGCTAACTAAAGAGCTCACTACACTGTCTGTACTGTTTGTCTAGCTTACCAAACAAAGTGGCAGAAATATATTCTTCTACTACATAAAGGTATGGATAGAGGTAAAAGTTTATAGAGTATGAAATAATAATGGAAGATTTTGTAGTTCTCAACATAGCTTTTGCATCTTTATTCTCGTCATCTTTATTCTAATATATGGGAAAATATTTTGCAAATCATTATGATGGTTTCTATAACGATATTAATAGAGTATTTATATGGAGATAATTTGTTGCTATGATTGTAAGATACTGTGTACTTTTGTGATATGTTGTACACTTGGTAAGCTTAATGAAATCCTGGCGGTTGGATGAGTGATAAAGAAGGAGGGGCAGTGGGATGGATCGATGCATCTATGCCGTGGATGTGAGCAGGGCAGGACACGTGGCGAGCATGCAAACGGTGCTGATTGGGATCGTGTGATGTTGTTCATGTGAGGGCTCACGCTGTTTAGTCTATGGATTATATCAATGGAGCATATTAGAGCGTAACTTGTGTTATCCTGTGTGGTAGTAGCATGTAGGAGTAATTATTACTTGAAGATAGAGCAAAGACAATGTGACAAGCTTGTTGCGTCCCTTAAATTCCTCCATTTTGTCCTCATGTCCTGGTAATTAAAGTAGTATAGTGTTTCGATCATTCCAATTTCCGGCCTTGTTGCTGTTGCTGTTGCTGTTGCTGTTGCTGTCTCATGATCACCTTTCTTTTGGTGTGAAATAAATCAGGATCTTACGTCTTTTTTTAAAGGCTTTATTTCCATATACTTTGATCAGCATATCAAATACCAGGATCTTTAATTGCTTGCTCATTGACGCATGTGTCGTACGAATTGAGACGTTGGCATTTGAATAATGAATCATAATCTTATGTCAATCTCTTGAAAGTTGAAACAAATTATCTAAACGATAGGGTTTATTACTTGAAAAGAGAGATTCATAAATTTCGACAAAAGAATTAATTATGTCTACATACATCATAATAGGTGATCAATTACATTGAATCGACTTTGTTTTTCCAGTTAATTTAATAAGATATATATAGATATTCCATTACCTTTCAATAATTATAAACGGAAAATGAAAAAAAATCGAATTATGCTGCCCTGTGTGACTCATAAAAAGAAAACACTTCTAGCTTGCAAGGGAAGAAGAGCACTTAGGGTTTACTCCAAAAGTAACATGACTCCCATAAAATTGAAAAAGATGTACGTGAAGATGAAAGAAAATGAAAAAAGAATGAAGCATATTAATTCAGTAAAGGGAAGGAGCCTTGACCTTTAGGTATGGATCTTGCTCTAGCACATTCGTTGGACATAAATTAGGCACTTTGCTTAAACAAGTTGTAGCAGTAGGTCTTCCCAAATTGGGGAACTAAAGATCGTAATAGAAAGTAAAACTTATAAATTAAGATAGACGTAGATTCTATTTTTTTGGTCTTTAATTCAGTTCTAGTTTATGAGCCCGATTAAAAACAGAATGGATCACCAAAAATTGATCGAGATTTAAACGGTGCCACAATGTTAGGTAGATAATATATCCTCTCATATCAATTTATCATCTTTTAAATATAAACAGAAATATGGTTGATCCAATAGTTAGGACTTCAACCTACTTGTAGAAATCTAAGGTTCAAATTTTTATATAAAAACTACTCTAGCATTAGACTATATATGTTTGGTAAAACTGACAAAATTGAAAAAGTACATGAAAACTAAAAAGGTGACATAAAATTTAAGGTAACTGAAATCGTTTGATCAGGAACCTCATGTAGCTTTTCAGGTAGCTGATCATGAAATTCATTCTATCGTTAACAAACAACCTAGCTTAAAATTTAAACTATCTGAGTTCTTGATCGAACAAAACAATCTAGTCAAAGAAAGTGACTAAAATGCTATCAAACACACTTTTACTCCGAAGGGAACTGAAATTTACAGAAAGATTACCCAAAGAAACTAAATTTTATTTTATAAGAAACTAAAACTCAATAATATTTATTTGGGGACAACATAACAGAGGTCCAAAAACCAACTCGAACCTGCATGATTGCTTAACACAACCTTTAGAATACTAATACACCCATGTTAAACCTCAAAATACGAAGGAAAAATAAAAGAAAAACTGGTTGTATTAGTAATTTAAAGGCTGCGTTAAGCAACACCCAGGTATAGTAAGAGAGTAAAGCCCATCCTACTTTAATTGGGCTTAGCCCAACCCGAGATTGCAACACTGAGGAAACCAGAAACTAACGAAAACAAAGCAGATCAATGGGAAGAAATGACCAAACATTTATGAGTTTAGGGATTTCACGTTTCCCTCCTTTAAACGGAACATAGCGCACTTACATATCACATATCATTGTAATCGGAGCTTGCTCCTCTTTTGCACCAAAAAAAAAAAAAAAAACATATCACATATCATATTATCATCTCCTAGCCAATATCATCAGCCATCAGGTATTACAGTCTAACTTCATGCTATTATTTAGGTACTGTAAAGTTCGGTGGTTTTTAGTGGGAACTTGAAAATGAATGTAATATTGTAATGCATGCTTATAAGCTTTAACGACGTATAGACATTAATCATTGAGTTGGAATTTCGGAAACAAATAACATGAAAGTAGAAATTATGGAGAAATAGATGCTGCATGTTAAACCTTGCCTCTTGTTGCCTTACGTTATGTATCTCATACTTTGTGGCTTGATGGGTTTGGCACAACATGACAACAATGTTTGAAACTTCGGATTTTGACCCTTATGGATACGATTATACGACGTACTTTTTATTTTGATTACTCAATGCAAACATGTTATGCTGCATGTTTGCAGATTGCAATTTGCAAACATTAAGACCCTTGTGAGTATTTTCTCGGGTTGAAGAAGACATCATAGTGGAGAAATACAAGATGAAGGAAGAGGGAGGAGAAAATTGGCCGGCGATAGGAATCGATCTCGGGACCACGTACTCATGTGTGGGAGTTTGGCAGCCGCATCAGGATCGCGTTGAGATCATAACCAATGAGTTGGGCAACCGAACCACACCTTCTATGGTCGCCTTCACCGAAAACCAGCGCCTCATTGGCGAAGCTGCTAAGAACCAGGCGGCCATGAACCCTACCAACACTATTTTTGGTTAGTTCCCCTGTCTATTTCTCTCTTAGGCCCTGATCATTGTAACTGAAACTTGCTGAACAGCTTTTGATTTTGCTGAAACCAACTGAAAGTACTTATAGTTAACTGCTGACTGTGGAAAGAAACCGAAATTGCTAAAAAGAATTGAAAGGAACTAAAATTGCATAAACGGATTGAAACTAGTTAAAGTTCATATAGAAAGAACATAATGTGGCCGAGTATGTTACACAGTTTGCTGCTTCGTACATTTTGCGTGATGGAAATATATACTATGTGATGGTTGATAGTTGATATGTATATTTTATAGAGATGATTAATTTTGCTACTTGAGTACTGAACTACTCCAAAAGTTATCAATAAGAAACTAAACTTAATGGACTATAGTATATCCACCGAGTAGGCTAATTGCATAAGTATTAAATTACAATGGACGGATTGTTTTTACCTGACCTTTCCTTCACTTATGATCAAGGAACAAAAAATTGATGGAGAATAGGTTGTTGGCAAAAGTTCATGTACCATACTCAGAGTATAAATTTGGAGCTAACTGCGTTGCCCTTATACATTCCAGGGCTCATGTTCTATTCATTGGTTGTTGATGGTGTGAACTTTGATGCACTTCCTCTCCTATCTTTCCCAGAGTTTACACAATTGTTGATTTGCTTTATTTGATGTTTTGACTGTGACTGTGTTATGGATTCTTTCTCATATGCATCATAGATCGCACAAAAGAGGCAAAGAGCTGTTTAAAATACTCCACAATTAATGTTGTTTTAAATATTCCATATTGTTATATTGAGTACATGAAATATTGATTGTTGCCGAAATAGCCATACCACATGAAATATTTATAGATATTTTTGTAAATGAAACATGCAACTACATGAACTCCTTTTGAGTGTGCAGATAGTTTAACTAGTACCATGAATTTTGGACTTATATGCTCGAGTTATCACAGATGCAAAAAGACTTATTGGTAGGAGATTCCGCGATGTACTGCTACAGGAAGACATGAAGTTCTGGCCTTTTAAAATAATTCCTACTCCTGATGGTGACAATGACAAGAAGCCTATGTTTGAGGCGACTTACAATGGTGAAGAGAAGCGATTTGCACCCGAGGAGATATCTTCAATGGTCCTTGTGAAGATGAAAGAGATCGCAGAGGCCTATCTTGGTTCCCATGTGAAGAATGCCGTTGTCACTGTTCCTGCCTACTTCAATGACGCCCAACGTCAGGCAACTAAAGATGCAGGGATCATCGCTGGACTCAATGTTCTCCGGATAATCAATGAACCAACAGCAGCTGCCATTGCCTATGGTCTTGACAAGAAGGGTGCTGGTAGTGAGGTTGCGAAGAATGTGTTGGTATTTGATCTTGGTGGTGGCACTTTTGATGTATCTTTAGTCACTATTAAGAGGGATGTGTTTGAAGTTAAAGTCGTAAGCGGTAACACTCACCTTGGTGGACGAGATTTTGACAACAGGTTGATGAGTCACTTTGTAGCTGAGTTTGAGAGAAAACACAATAAGGATATTAGCGCCAATCCAAGGGCTCTTGCGAGGTTGAGAGCTGCTTGTGAGAAGGCTAAGAGACTCCTTTCATCGACTATTGAGACTGCTATTGAGATTGATTGCCTTTATGAGGGAATAGATTTCTCTTCTACTATAACTCGTGCTCGATTTGAAAAGATAAATATGGATTTGTTTGAGGATTGTATGGATCCTGTTGAAAAGTGTTTGGAGGATGCAAAATTGGAGAAGCGCAATGTACATGATGTTGTTCTTGTTGGTGGCTCATCTAGGATCCCTAAAGTCCAGCAATTGTTGCAGGATTATTTCGATGGAAAGGAGCTCTGTAAAGGTATAAACCCAGATGAGGCTGTTGCGTATGGGGCTGCTTTTCATGCTGCAGTATTGGCTGGTGTCGGTCATAGTACGGGTCTTGTGCTCGTGGATGTTACTCCTCTATCTCTTGGCGTCGAAGATGTATCAGGTCAGATGGTAATTGTGATACCGAGGAATACAACCAATCCAACAAAGAAGCTTGATAGTTTTGAAAATGCTTATGACAACCAGACTGTAGCTCAATTCTCAGTGTATGAGGGTGAGAAACCCGTTGCTAAAGACAACAATCTATTGGGTACTTTTTGTTTGTATAACATTCCTCCAGGCACCAAAAGGTGTCCATAAGTTTGATGTTTACTTCAACATCGATGCGGATGGCATCCTGACAGTGTCTGCTGAGCACATAGGCTTCAACAACAAGAACCATATCATCATTACCAATCACAGTGGGAGATTACCAAAGAAGGAGATTGATAGAATGGTGGAAGAGGCTGAGAAGTACAAGGCTCGCGAAGAGGAGCAGAAGAAGGTAGCCCAAGCTAAGAACACTCTGGAGAATTATGTGCATGACATGAGGGACTCCCTTAAACGTTGTGGAAAGAAGATTGGGACAAAGGATAAGAGGAAGCTCGGTGATGCTATAGAGCGGATAAACCAGTGGCTAGAGTGGAATTACTTGCTTTTTGAAGCCTGTAAATTTGAGGAAAAATTGAGAGAGTTGGAGGACATTTGTGAGCCTATACTCACAAAGATGCATCACCAGCCTGTCGACGCTGATGCTAGCGACACTTACCCCAAAATTGAGATTGTGGAGCTTGATTGAGCTTGCTTCTAGTATGGAACTTTAACCTATGTTAGTACTTTAATTTGTTGGTTGAATATTCTGAAATTGGGAATCTTACTAATAGTGTATATAACAATGTAATCTATTTATTTATGTAATTACAGTTATATACACTATTACTTTCCTCCATTTTCTAATAATCTTGGGCACAATTTGAGACTAAACTGTGTCACCGTTCCTGGCTTGGTTTTAGAGTATGATAAACCTTAAGTTATCATTTACGGAGTTTATCTCTACACAAAAATGGGCATGCAAAGTTTTAGTAGGAGATCTAGAAGAAGCTGCACTCGTTCAACTTCTGAAACTTCTTAATTATGCTACTTCTTTTCTACTTATTTTGGGCCGTGGCCTGCTACCCAGTGACAGACTAACAGGATGATTGCAGCCTTCTAGATCTCTAATGATAGCTTGGTTGCAGCAGCTTAAGCTAACAAGTTAGATGCCATGTTATGATGTTAAGTAAATATGATGCAGCATAGCGCGCTATGACAATAGTGTTCCGTCACATACTCACATCGATCTACTAAGCGGTGAATTTCCGGATCCATGCTCTCCCTCAAAGTTAACTCCTTGTTTTGTTTTTTGTCTGATAGAAAATAAAATTCTCCATACACAACAAAATACAAATATGTTGTCTTTTCTCTCTCTCACCAAGTTTAATATGTTCGTTTTTACAACTTAGGGTTATGAATGTTGTGTTGTGCCGACAAGTATGAAAGACATGAGAAGTCTCTTCTACTCTTCGTGATCGAAGATGTTTGCGCACTGATAATTAGCAAGAATATAAAGAACACGAATTTGGTCAATCTGCACCTATTCGCGCACAAACTGAATGCTTAATTAAATCAATATGCACGTATGTTAGTGGTGAACATGATTGGTATACAAGTACACAACACTAATATTATCACAATGAGCAAGCATAACACGTTGTAAAAGAGCATTTAACTCAAGAAGCTAATTGCACAACCAACAAGTTCCAACCACAACAATGACAACACCCCGATATTTTGTCTCATCGCTAGAGTGAGACACTGTAGGTTGATGTTTAGACGACTAACTGATCAACTTATTACCGAGGAAAACAGAAAAGCCAGATGTAGAACGACAAGTCAGTCACTTTAATTAAATTGGTCACTTTTTGATTAAAAGTAGTCATTTTACAAAGTGATCACTTCAATTCAAATTGTGATCAAATTCAAATTTTAACTTAAAATTAGACAGTCACTTTTAATAATTTGTGAAACATGTTTAGCCTAATTGATTTTGGTTATAGAATAATAATATTAAAAAATAACATAAATGCAATAAATTGCATTGAGAACACTTTATCACATATTATGCTTAGTATATATAGTTAAAAAGCAATTTATCAATACTAAAAAGCCTATATTTTTTTTTCAATAAAATTTACCTATTTAGCTGGCATGATTTTTTGAGAAGCCCTAACGAAGTATATATCTTCCATGCATTTGTAACGAGACTGTGAAAGAAATATTTCCACACGAGGGCATGTGGTTGGAAAATTTCGTTTCTCATTTTTGTCAAAACTATAACATTTAAAGAAAAGTAGAAGAGAAATGAGGACTAAAACGGACACGTTGTCTTATTCGTCCTATAATCTTATACATACTCCTTTTCATATATATTAGATGAAAAGTAAGATTAACCTAGTAATTGAAAAAAGATGATAGAGATTATTAAGTTATAGACCCATCGGGTTATCATCATATTTCAATGACTATCCAATTATCATCTCCTAAGACTAAGGGGGTGGGGTTATGGACATTTATGTGCGAAGGTAAATATAATGTGACTACTCGGTAGTTGTATACGATTTTCCATGCATATGATCGGGAGTTGAAACAGATTAAAATTGTCCTATATTCAAATTCTCTTTTTCTCATTTCAGCTATTCCTAGCATTATTGGCTACTTCCAAATATTGAGCACAAAATATATTACGGCCAAGCTGTTTTTTGAATGGAAGTTCGAGTAATAAGTACCGTTATCCGGGTTTATCCGTGTCAAAAAAAAGTGAGAAGCTTATAGTGAGAAGGAGGGAGTATAAAGTTTTGCTAATGTATATGCTCAAACTTTAGAAGCTTAGGCTGGGGTTACCTCTAACACAATGCCAACTGCTGGAATGCCGACGCCCGATAGTGACTAGAGGAAAAATCATGAAAATATGCTCCCTCGTCTTTCACCCCACCATACAATAAAAATGGTGATAGGACAAAACAATTTTTGTGAGGGGTCTAGTGAGGCCAAGGGCAGGGGAAGCAGGCATGTGGCTAAGTGGGGGACACACCAAACTCGCATCAATTATACACTACTTCCTCTCTCTTTGAATAATTGAGACTCTACTCTACACTTAGATAGTAGTGAATGTACAAAGAAAAGTAGAGCAATTTAGGACCTCCCAATGACCCATCCAAATCCTTTAGCACATCCCTCTCTATCTTTTCCTCGTGTCACTATTACTCAAAAGAGAAAACGAAGTGTTTGCCTTGGCTGGTAGTGTGCAAGGGAAAAAGTATAAAAGATTGTACTATATGGCGTTTCATTAATTAGATACGTTGAAATGGAGGCTTATGCAAACTACCATGCCATATAAAGTCGAAGTTAATAATTTGACGACTACAAATCGTGCATATTTAAGCAACACATTATACACAGCGCCACTTCAGGTGGTCTGCAAACTACTAGTAGTGGTACAGTAAAATCGCCTACTGCATGGCCAATAGGTGTCCCTAGATAGGTGACACGGAAACGTAAGAAAACAGATAACTACTTGGCTTACTTCACGATGACAATGGCCAACTTAGAGGTCACTCGCTCTCTATAGGCCTGTTTTCATCAATTTAGGCCCTGTGATTTTAAATTGAAATTAAAGGAACTTAATTGAAAGAACCAAACGAGAAGGCAAGAAACCAAAAATTGATCATAAGAAACTTGAAAGAACAAAAAGAGGCAACCAACTATTTAAAAAACAAAAACTTGCTAAAAAGATATCAAAAGGAATTGAAAAGAGTTGTATTTCATGTGAGGAGAATAATGGGTGCTATTTTATGAGTTGAATACAATGTAAAAAACTGAAACTACCTGATTGAAATGAAATTAATTCGAAAAGTTAACAACAACGAAAATCTAATTTCTATATTTCAGTCAATTCTTCCTATTTGTTTTGTTACATAGCTTCCTATATATAGAACCAACTCCTATTTCAATGTGTGACTACAACAGTACAACCACACTTCCAACCACATCTCATGTAATGTTAGCTCCCATTA
>CAAKMY010038949.1:0-21640 GCA_901111285.1 Corrigiola litoralis
TTTTCTTCATCGATTCTTCATCTTTTGGCTTCACATCATCATAGAATACTCCAATTCCCATCAATAAGCACAAATATGAATAATAAGGGAATCATAATATTATGACATCCAAATGCTCCTTAAAGTAGAGTAAATAATATATATTACGCACTGTAAATATGTGTGTATCAATAATAATCTTAACCTTAAACTTGAAATGTGTAATGAAACTAGGTCTCACGTTTTTTTAATAGAAGGGGGGTTTTATTAATTAAGTACTCCTAAAGGAAGAGTAATAAAGAGAGTTTGAGGAACGCAAACTTGTACCTTCCTGCAACAGATCTATTAAGGGGAAGGGAGTTCAATAATACAAGATTGTCGACTTTCTTCAAATTAGTTCTAACATACTTTGCTAATTTATTAGCAATTTGGATACTCGTCCTAGAAATGTGCTAGGCCTCACTTTTGAAACTCCCGACAATGAGCTAGGTCTCACTATAGATAACATCTTTCCTCTTTTTGGTGCTTATGTGAAGTTAAGCTTAAACTACATGTACGTACTAAACTTAATGTCTCTTTTGAACTGAGTGTCTCAAATGCTAATGATATAAGTACCTAGGCCTGGGGCCTCTTTATTGCCAAAAGAGCTAAATACGCTATTAGATAGAATATAATTATAAAAGCTTGAGATCAATAAGTACTTGAGATCACTATAAAGCTTGAGATCACTAAAAAGCTTTTAACTTGTAGCTTTTGTTTGGCTATATATATAGCTGTACCATAATCAAATTGTTTTGATCAAGCATTCTATTATGAATAGAAAAACATCGTACTTAGCAACCTCGCAGAGTCGCAATACCTTCATTATCAGTACTATAAATACATCACGAGAATTTTGGTTGTGTTAATCCATCTGCTTCCATTGTATGAGTACATACATAACTAAAATTGAGCTTACAGGAAAATAACAACCACCAAAAAGCCCACCTAATAAAGGTTACAGAAAATTTAATACTCCGTATCTCACATGACTTCGCATTAATGGAGAATCCCATGGATTGGTTGTCATACTTAACTGTATTTATATATGTTGAGCATTGAGTGACGGTGGTGGCTCTGAAACTGAACAAATTATGAAGCACTGTCAACTGTGTCTGCTGCTCTTGCTTCTATACTAGTACCAGACTGATTTCTTCATTTCTGTCCTCTCCCTTCTTAAATTCTACTCGGTTTACGTTGCATGCTTCAAGATAGTATGTATTATCCAGCTAAGGTGCGTACTTCCTTTCCCCTTATGTTCACTCTCAGTTACAGACTTACAGCCTTGTTCATTGTGTATAAAGGGAAATTTGGATAGCATAATTTGGCTCGAATTTTGTTTCTTTTAAGAAGCCAACTTTGCTTGAAGTTTGACTTTCAGATATCATCATGCGGTTCCAAATTCCAATATATTTACCATGCAGTCTAACCCTATCCCTATTTTACTGTTTTGCAATTCTCTACCCTCCCTCCTTCTCTTTTACCTTTTTAGTATTTACTACTACTATACTGTGCTACACTACCACTACCTTAATGTGTATTGGTAGTAAGGAAGGAAATAGAGAAATCATATTCCTTTTTAGTAATAGTAATAATCAACAAACATCGTGATTATACACAAATTAGAACGAGTTCCTAACAACTTATATTAAATAGCTTTAGATAAAGTTTTACGTGGTATACAGATTTGATTAGTATATTCCACTTTTTTTTTATCTTTGAAAACAATAAAGACTATGCCATACTTTCCTGAAAATCGATTTTAGTTACATGGAAACTAAAAAGTCAACTTGTTAATGCGAATTTGACCAATTTTATGCATATGAACTCGGTTCTTTTCTTTGTGGGATCTTGCTTATGTATATGATGTCAAATATAGATATGTCCGCAACATTCATCTGTTTGTAAGGGAGAAACTTAGTATGGACGATTGTAAGAAAGGCGATAGCTAGGCATATGGCTATACTTCATGCATGGCAGCGTTCAACGAGGCAGCGCTTAAGCCTATTAAACTGAAGAAACAAATTTCTCAACCAAAAAAAAAACTATTTTCCTGAAAATAAATTTTTGTTACAAAAATGTGTTTACTTCCTACTGTTATACGGAGTATATACCTTCATTCGGACACCATATGCTAAATGATATGTTCTCTCACTAAGCCAAACACTAGTATTAAATTAAAATAGCATAGCAATAGCAAGAGGCAATTTCAAAAGACAACTTCTATATAAAAAGATTACACGAGACAAGAAGCCAAGTGTCCCATTGTTAGTAAACACTTAACAGTACTACATCGACCTTCAACAAAGGGGAGATAGAGAACATACACTTGATCCGAATTTGAGAAGGGCAAATCAGCCTAATTTACCAAAACACTCTTATGCAACAAGGGTTTTTACCAAGTCTCAAGTTAAATTGGCTTTAATACGCCATAATTACTTCAACAAAACAGTCACGATTGCTTATGATCATTGTTCAAGTTCATATACCTTTTCTTACTCACTATTTTGGCGAAGTCAATACCCGAACCCATTTACCTTGCTACGGTAGCCAAACGATTAATCAAGATGTATATAGTTACGTTCCTTAGAATTCCTGCTATTGAGAGTAACATGCATGGGCCATTGCAAGGATCACAAAAGGTGCGTTCTTGACTTCCTCCATAGAGTACTATAAAATCCAAAAGCTATAAACGGACACTCCTTCTCTGCTTCTTTTCGCCTTCTTCTCCTATGAATCATTTAGAAAAATCAGAAGAAGAAAAGAGCAAAAACACATATTGCGTGTAAGAATATTGATTTAACAAAAGACTTGTAAATCAGATGAATTATGCGCTGGGCAGATATATACAGATCGCAAAAACTTGTTTATAATCTCCAAGAAACTGAAAGTTACCCCATACTAATGATTCTTCGAAATTGTCTTCGAACTTTATAGGGCCAATCATATGGAAGTTATTGAGATAAGCAGTAAGGGTAAGAACCCTAGAATGTAGTTAACGGCATCATATGAAAGGAAAAAAATATCTAATCAAGCAAGGTTAGCTTAGTTCCCCTTCATATTGCTGAAAACACGCAATTATGCCAAATGAAAATTATAAAAATTACGAATGTAAGGAAATTAGCTAGGTAAAAATGGCTTACTGTCAGCAAAAGGGCAGACATGCGAACAATCAAGCACTCTCGCCAGCAACAGCAGCCTTGATCCTTTCCACTGTGCACTTGATTAGACTATTAACAGTAGCCACAGAACCTAGAGAGAGCTTGGCAGTGGGGACTGAATCTACAAGGATTTGGAATGCCACTGTAAGCAACGAACCTCCTGACCCGGCCTCCAGGGCTCCGCCACCATGGCCTGCCACAGGTCCATCAGGTAGTATAGCAAAGCCTGATGGTAAGAGCGCTACATAGTCTGGATCGCCACCATTCAACACGACATTCATTGCAACGATATCAACTGGGGCGTAGATCACATAAGAGCCTGTTGAATCTGTGCAGCTCTCTTGGAGTATTAACATGTTGCTCTGGCTCGAATTAGCACTCTACATTTCATTGATAATATTTCATGTCAAAAATAATTTTTAGGGCACTTCTACAGGGGAGAAAAATGATGGTAAACTATATACATTATGTGCTTACATTTACTCTAAGAAGTGACACACAGTTCCCTGGATCCCGGCCATTCGCAATGTGAGCCATTTCTTGAACTAAGCCACCATTTGAGAGGATATCCCACTGTTTAAAGCAAACGAATTATAACCTTATTTTACTTGTGTTGCCATAATGTAGTAGTTGTTATGTACTATGAACGATTATGGTGCACTACCTCACTTCTGGAGCTCTCATCGCGGAGGAAATCAAAGACTCGTTTGGGAGGGACAGGCATCCAGAATGATGTAGCTGCACTAAGTACGATGCCAGGGGGTCTGCCAGGATCATCCATGCTCTTTCGAGTCATAACACGAACATCATCAGCACCACTCCCTGATAGTGTTGTCCAAGTGTGAGCAGTTGAAGCTCCAACGCCAGCACAGAAGCTAATAACCATTCTCTCCGCTAGTTTAAGCATACTCTTTCTTCCTTCCGGACTTGTTATAACTACAAGTATCACAGAAAACCAATTATAACTTAAGTGTTTGTGTAATTAATTGAGAAAATGCAGCTCTTACGGTAAATTATCATTACCACCAGCCTCTCCTGCAGGAATATTACTAGCCATTACACTAGCTAGCCTTTCACATTGTCTATCCAAAGTTGAAACCCAACGTTTAGCGCCAAAGGCCAGCCCTGAGTTTACAAGAGCTTTGTATATGTTGTGGACAGCTCGGTCATCTACTTCGACATGTTCAACCCATGTCACCTTAAGAAACCATAATCCAGGTTAGAATTCATTTAACCCAAAAACATACCAAGAAATGCACAATAATATTCTACATTCATTAAAAGTACCTTTGAATAACCATTAGGCAACTCTTGTATTAAGCAACCGGATGGCCTTCTACGACATCTTGGAATTGGGCTAGGGCGCAAACCATCTAATGAAACATCGACCACTGCCCAGGTACCATCACCATGCTGTTTACAGTACCTCACGAAGTAGTTCTCACGCGTTGGAACAAGTGGAGAAGGAACTTGAAACTCAGCTGTCATCTGCCATCAATACCGAAATTTAGGGTGTTATTGTATATATGTAAGACTGAATCTTACTGAAAAAACAAATAAAGTTGCTAGTAAGCCGATTATACCACTTGCAAAGCTCCGTTGTAATTCCCAGCAACTCCAGTGGAGAAAACTTCTAGGGTCATAGCTCTTGATACTATCCCAGAGTATACACATGACCATTGATTCTATTGATATCAAAAGTCGAAACAAAGTCCCATTAGTCCACATTACATTGAGAAACCAACAATAAGTTCAAAACAGAAACCATGTAGAAATGGCATTCTTACCACATCCATGAGGATTTCAACCAAGTTCATGTGATTCATGATTACAACGGCGGATTCCCTTGAAGCCTCTGATTTAAGGCCAAGTGGCATGGGCCCGATCCCTCGAGGGAATGTCCTAAAGTACTCTTCTTCATTGAGGATCTCCGTTGTATCAGGGCTGGGAATCCACAAGGGCTCTCCTGCCTGAGCCATTCGTATAAGTTCCTCCATGGCTGCAACTGCGAGCTCGATGATCATGGGCTTGTCTGCCTCAGTAGGTGGGGCTACCGATCTTAAGAGATCCCCAGTTGACCCATAGATGTCACCTACCAAACCTGATTGTGGGCTGAAGCCGCCTACCCCAAGGTCAAGGGAGGACCGTGAGGGTAGGTGGCCGGAAAGGTGAGGGTATGTCACTAAGGGCTTTCCGACATACTTAGCTGCTATGCCTGATATCCTATCAATCTGCAATTTGTCAGACAGCCCATGCGTCAAGTCCAATTGTATGTTATAGAGATGATCACAAACCATTCAATTCTGCTTGTAGTATTTACCTCTTCCCTTAGCCGAGCATTCTCAATCCTCAGTTGCTGCTCATCAAAGGACATCTCACCAAGGGCAGCTGGTCCCCCACAGTTAGGGCATGTCGCATTGGTAAGGGCTTCTTTGAACCTTATGTTGTCAGCTCGAAGCTTCTCATTCTCAGACCGAAGTTGCTGGTTCTCTGTCCGCTCATGTTGTGCCTAATACCATGCATAAAGACAATAGTTAGGACATCTTGTAAAAGGAAAACTTATCTCACTGAAAAATCTATGCATTTCATTTACATGGCCCCAAGCTAGAAAGCTAGGTAATATACTATGGTGTACCAACTTCATACATACACACATAAAACTTAGTGGATCACCTACTGTGACGAATGATAACCACTTAAGCAGTTCTTTTTTTTTTTTGGCAAAGAAGGATACGATATATATAAATAAGGTTCAAAGGAGTCTAAAGAGTTAAAGATTGTTCATTTCAACATAGCGTCGTAATCAAAGTATATACATTATTATAACACCTTAAAGGCATGATATACCATGTAAAAATGAGTGCTAGAAACATTAGCTAAGGGTACTTGCACAAATGATGATTTGAGCTCATGACATATGCTCTTTACTAATAAACACTTGCCACTAGACCTGGTTAATTAGTCCAAAAGTTGAAAATATGAAGGAGACGTATGCTCCACAATTCATCATAAATTTGTCTGTCTTTTAATTATTTCCTTCCTTTGGCCCTTAGTTCATTGTATTCATAGGTCAATACAGAAAGAAAATACATGCAATTGGACAAAGGTTTATATCACAAATTTATTACACTCATTCATGAACACAAACCCTTGTAATAAGCATGAGAGTGAAGTCTAATGATGGCATGTGCATACTATTCAATGTAACCTCAATGTCAGCCTTTATGTTTTCTTATATTGAATGTCATGTGTGACAATGGCATATTGGCATGCAAGGCTACAGATAGCCATGCTCCATGCAGCTTAGCTTGTGATACAAGAGACAGCAAGTAAGATGATGCAACTTCATTCTCCTTGATCATCTAGGAGCTTTTTTGACCTTTAGGTCATCACCAACATGGATCAATGGTTAACTCCATCATTCATAACCTAAAAAATTAAAAAGGTTCCTCCATCTAAATTCACATTTATAAACAAGCCTAAACACAAATCGCAGATGCTTTGGTTTGTGTCTGTCTCCTAACAAAATGGAGGTCACAGATATTGATTTGTTTTCGACAAGTTTTACTTAAGGAAGTTATTATATATATCACCACATCACGTAGTACTGCTGCATAAATTGTAGTAGAAAGGCATGAAATGCAGCATAATTGGTTAACCATATACCTTCATTTGAGTGCGCTTGTTTTGAAACCAAAACTTGACTTGTAAAGGCTCCAATGACAGCCTACGGCTCAACTCCTTTCTTTGCTTGTCATCAGGATGCGGGCACTCTTTGAAGAAGCTTTTACATAACCAAACAATCCAGCATAGACATAGACAATTAGTTCACCTCGAAAAATAAGTAAATAACTACTATGTAAATATAATATGGAACATATGGCTCAGCTACATAAGGATAAACTTATTTACTTCTCCATCTCTTGAATCTGGTGTTGTGTATGGCGATGGTAACGCTTCTTCTTTGGCCTTTGGTTCGGATCTTGATCCTCGCCTGAAAGACCCTCCAGATTCTCGGTGGCTGACCGACTACTTTCGAACTCATCGTCCCTCAACTTTCCTAACTCGTCCCCCGGTAGGTCTAGCAGCTGGTGGTGCGTATCAAACATATTAGGCTGAAACATTTTCCTTTGCTTTGCCTTCTCCCTTAAACTTTCACTCTTTGTTGTTCCTGACAATTGAACACCTTTTTACACCATCTACAGATATATCTGAACAATGAATAAAAATTATAAATCAATCAAAATCTTGGTGGTGATGTGATAATCCCAAATGATGAGTTTATGCAAAATGTGACAACTTTCTTGTTACAGTATGAAATGATTTTCAAGGTTGGGAAAGATGATGTATAAACCTAACCCACTAAGAAAATTTTACCCAATATGATAGGTCTACACCAAACTCTAAGGGAAGGTTAGCTAAAAATTATTTAAAAAACATCCACACAAATTTTACATGAAGGATTTACAACAAGCTTATCAAATTATTTTTATAAATACGATAAGAAGGTTATCTAGGAATCATTACAAAAAAAAAAAGGAGCATATATATGATTATAAAATAAAAGAGGAATAAAAATCTTCTTAATAATGGAAAAACATGGTTTTACCTGAGGGATTTATAACAAGCATACAAGTGAATCCAGATCCTTGTACAATTCTTCCATATTCCGATCTACCAAAATGAAAGAGAGGAGAAATATATAAAATCAAGTGGAAAATTTAGAGTAGATAAACAGTGTAGAACACCCAAAAAACCCTAGACATATATATATCTCTGAAGAACAAATTTGTCGTTTTCTGTATTCTCATCAGTTTCTCTCTCCTCTGTAGTTTTGTGTGACTGCTAGATTGACTCGTGTGGTGGTATCTGGTTTTGTAAGACTTGTTTTCTTTCTCTCTCTACTAGATGTACTAAGAAGTCTACTTTGACTATTGTCTTAGAGAAGAGAAAAAAAGGTTTATCCTTAACTATTTTTATTTTACGTGACATTCAAGACATAAAACATTTTTATAAAAAATAATAAATCAGGAAATGAGGGTTGACAGTGTGAAAAGGCCCTTTGACATTACTGCTAATTCCAAGCCTCCCTTTTTTATTGTCTTTTGACACAGATTATAACGCCAACGAAGATCACGCTTTTTCAGCTCCCTTCACTCCCTCTTTGTCTCTCTCTTAAGAAAATATAACGGAAGAAATGGTTTCGAAAACTACAAGTTTAACGTTAAGCGAGATCAAATCACCTTAAACCATGCACCAAAGATATGTCATAAATGAGAACAAAAGCACAAAAAAAATTAAAAAACACAACTTTGCTTGGTGTATGCTGCTGGAAAAGGGAATGTAAGATAAAAACTGTACAAGGAAAAAAAAAGGTGGCTAAATTTTGAACAAAGCCATGATGAAAATGGGAGTAGAAAAAACAAGGGTTTACACAAGTATTTTTGTAAGAATTAATACAACAAAAAAATATTTGTTATGTGGTTATTGGAATGTTTACAAAAATAAGTTTGTAAGAAAAACCTTACACGCACACATGCGCGCACACATACACACATATAGATGACACACACACACAGACGACTATATGACATGTAGAACCAAAATGACTTACTAAGAGAGTCCGGAAGAGTCAGTGAAGGTGGATCTGGATTCAAAACGAGGTTTAGAAATGCTGAAAAACTAGTTTTGTTTAGAGAGAAGAACAAGTTTTGTATTTGCTTGTTGTAGAGATAGAGGAAGAAGAAGAAGAAGGGTAGAGAGGTGAGGAGGGCAGGGAACAGGTGGAGAGGAGAAGTGTGCAGCAGAGGAGTAAATGCAAAGAGCGTATAGTTTTTGTGAGAGGGTTGCAATTTGCATTTATGGTTGTGGGGGTAAGGTGTTATTGCTAGCTAAGAGAGAAGGAGAAGGATAGAAAGAGAAAGAAATATCCTCCTTTTTCTCTTTTGTGTTTTTTCTTCATTTCTTTCTTATTTAGGTATTTTTTTGTTAGTATTTATTTTGGTTTTTGGGTGGATTTTTTCAAGTAACTTCTTCTTCATCTTTGTATAGTAGTAGTAGTAGTAGTAGGACTGTAGGAGTAGTTGTGTTGTGTGTAAGCATGCTACGTAATTATCCTTTGGTATGGTCGAAACGTTTTTGGGTTTTGACTTTTGACTGATCTTTCTTAGCTAATCTTTTCAACTATCAACCCCCCTTTTCAATGCCATTCTCCATGCCCTCCTGACTCTCTTTCCTCGTATGTGTTCTTCCCATATAGGATGAGCATCTATATTTTTGGAGTATTTCATTTTTTTTTTAGTTTTGTGTACTGAAAGTGTGTCTTCTCAATTAGGAAATGAATCAGCCAGAAATTCAGTTACTTTCTAATCTGAAACTGTCCTTAAAAACATCTTCAGGCTTATATATCTACCTTTTTTTATTTATTCATGCACGATTTATGAAGGTTTCATTGAAAATGTTGATGACGTGCATGCTGAAATTTTTGAAGAGTATAAGCGTTTCAATCATGTGATATGTGTAGAAAATTTAGACATAAATAAATAAATAAATAAATAAATAAAAGATTAAGTAGAAAAAAATGTCTTGGAAAGCAACATAACTTGCATTAGTATGTTATTTCAGGTTTCAAGGTGAAAATTTGTGCTTGACCTTAATCTACGGGTCAGCATGGGTCAGGTCGAAAATTGATACAAGAAAACTTAATTAAAAGAAATATTGACATGAAAACTACGGTTTTATTTTACAATATAAAGATTGACATTAAGCCATATTCTCGACACCGTTTTGTGTTAAATTTTTTTAGTTTTTATTTTATTTTTTATTCTGAAGTTTTCTAAACTTTGTTTATGGTATATTCTATACCTTACTTTTCCAAAATTTTCCAAAATTTATAAACATTATGAACTTTTCATAATTTAGTTGAACTTTTTGAATTTTTTGAAATTTTCTAGAAAACTTTAAAAAAAAACGATGTACAGACATACGGCCCTTGAATCCTTGATCACTCAATTGTCTTTAGTTTGTACTTCAACTTAAACCAATAAATAGCAGCATTCCTTAAGTACTTCTACTAAAGTAGATTTAAAAGTCCACTTAGAAAAATAGAGAAACACAACCTTAATACAGTACTCTATATTGGAGGTGGACCCTTGAATATCATTGATGATCTTGTGCATTATTGGAGATTACTCTATAGTTTGAATCTCCGTTGATGCCAATGGCAAAAGAAATAATACAATCTAGTAGGGTATTTTTTTAGTGGAAACTAGAAAGATGTTAGGTGAAAATTAGTTAATGGTGATGTTGTCCCCCTGGTTAACTGGGAACGCGAAGTGAACATAAAACAAACAAATACATATATGTGCTTAGAAACAAAATAAGAGTAAACCAAACAGCAAGTACATGACATTGACAAAATTAAGTACATCTTGATGTAGTAGCATGGAAAAAAAGCCATGATGGGTGTAAATGGAAGAATGCCATCATATTTTTTGGCTAAGGACCAGAATCACGGTCAAATTTGTATCTTTTTATTTCCAAGTGAATCCATGGGGATAGGGCATTAATGGGTATTCAATGAGAAAAATTACATATATAATATCAAGAATTTTTCTTTGATTTCATAGTCTTTCTATCCAAATTTCAAAATAATAACAATATAGCGAGCATACGTGAATTTTAATTATGTTATGACAAATTTTGATTCATGCGTTTGATGGTAAATCAAGTTCTACGAAAGCACATGAAGAGATTGTGTATGAAATGAGCAAATTTTATAATCTTAATCAAATGATAGAAAATGAAAGATATCCTTATGGATAGAAGATTACGATATAACATAAAAATAAGCGTTTTCTTGCCCAAAATTTGCTTCTTATAATCAATTATCAAAATCAATTTAATTAAATCACAACCACATAGGTAAATTCGCTCAAACCCAAGGACGATTAGGGAGGAGATCAGAGTACCCTTTATAAAGGGCCCCTCATAACCACAATCTTGGTTGCTTAGAAATATTATCAAATCATAGACGTTTCTTTCTTACCCAAAAAAAAAAAAAAAATCATAGACTGTCCATCCTACACAAAGGCTTGTTACAACCCTAATAATTAATAATTAAATGGTTGAACTGAAACATTAGGAACTCTAATAACATAATTAAACATACTTATTGCCGCACTCCAAATTAAATAAACAACAGCTCAACAAGCTAATGAAGCCACCATATTTTTGAATTTACTTCCTATTCTCCTTCAACAGATTCAGCTTCGTACTCATATTGCCCCTTTACTTTAACTAGAACCAGATTAGCACAAGAATCATACACCTACGCCATAAACACAATGTAAAACAAGTGGTTTTAGGTCTCTATATACAGAGAATGCACAATTTGTAGGCATCGATCGAACACGTACCCCTCATCCTTGTATATTGGATTGCTTCGATAGTAACTTGTGTCTCCTACAAGCTATGGGGGAGAGTAACATTATTTAATAACTTTTTTTATGTGGCGAGGCCATTATTCCAATACCAAATACTCAGTAAAAAAGAGAATGCACAATAGTTAATCGTGTACCCTAGAAATAGATTAATTTTCAACTTCAATCGATTCTAAAAGCACAACCAAACAAAACAGTGTCTTATACCAATACATGTGGTACCATCATCGTACTTTAGTTAAAGAGCCATCAAGTAAAGCCTACCCATAGGAAACTTAGTAATGGAATAATGAATCCTTACCAAGCCATATATCATCACTATAATCAAGCCTTATTTTAGCCTTGAGTTTGACAAATTTTTCTTCGTGACCAACTAGAATTAGCATGAGGGGAATAATCACTTTAATCATCACTTCTCATATAGACATGATCAACCACGTATTTGATCCAAAGTCTATCGACTTAAGAAGCCATTCACCATATGCAAACTTAGCAATCAGAGTGAGAATCCCAAAAGTTGGACCCTTGACATCCATACCACCAATGTTATTTATGTTTACAGATGATTATGATCCCAAAACCCAAAGGACTTTTATTATAAATCTCATTATCACCCCAAATGAAACTACTTCAAAATAATCTTACCAATCAAAATTTTAAGAGGTAGGGGGGAGTACTTCCCCACATGGAGAGTGAGGCTAGAGAGAAAATCTCTTATTATTTATTGGAATTGAGAGCTAGCAAATAGATCGATTTTCCTTCAGAAAACCTGCTGCAATGGCAAGGAAAAAAATAACCAAAAATTAAAGGCAAAAAACAATATGCAATCTCACTCTACAAATCAAAACATAAGAATGATCTACCAAATCATCTAAATTTAGACTTCGCAAATCTAGATTCAGACTTTGCAAAGACATTTACATTTATTGCAGAATTAACAATTTTTTCAGCATTATATTAGATCTTGAAGTTGCATCTACGGGACACCTAGATTCTTATTATAAAGTTATTTCGACAATGGAAGATACAATTGATGAAAGTAATGAATGGACTGTGGCTTCTAAGTGTCAATCACATACATAGTGTATCTGGATTCAGAATAATTGGAATATATAAAATTAGTTTTGCTCCTCTGTATCTTTGTGATGGGTAAATTCCTGAAAAGGGACAACTTTTGTGTAGTTCGTAGTTTAAAGAAACTGTTCTTTTTTGCTATGTTTCTTATTCTATAGTCCATTTTGTATGCTTAGAATGCCTCCTACTAGTTTTAATCAAATTTTAAGCCAGGGCCCCGAATGAGGTTTTGGCGAGAGCCATTGTCCACAAAAAGGCACATTTTAAGTCATTTGTTTATGTTTTCAAAAGTGTGTCAAAATTGACCAAGCATACCCCTAGTTTTGCTAGGAATATTATTATTAGCAGTTTGTGACATGTTTAGCACTTAATATCGAAATGGGAACTTAATAAGGTTTCAATGCGTAACATGGACATGCGTGCACAACATTGACCAATTTGAAGGTAAGAGCTACTTTAGACTATTTTGTCACGTTTCCGGTTTCATAGTCTATGAGATATGTTTGAAACTCCTTTTATCACTTTACATATAATTCTGAATTAAGGTCCTAAATGAGATTTCGGCGTGCATAATACTCCATATAAACGGTCGTATTTGGTTAAATTTTATATGTTTCAAAAATAAGTCAAAAGTGACCAAACATATCCACAGTCTCCACAGTACTATGTTTGGAGCATATAAGAACAATATTTTTTTTATAAGTTTATGACATATTTAATGCTTATATAATGATTTCGACTCTTAATAAACATGCGTACGAAAGTTAAAAGATGGTACGAGTTACTTTTGGGATATTTTATGTCAGTTCATAGTTCCGCGGTCCCAATCTATTTTTTCAAGATGTCTTATACCAGTTTTCATTGGACTTTGAGACGCGGCCCCAAATGAGGTTTTTTCGTTGGTTAGTCTGCACAAAATACCTTTTTTGTTCAATTGTTTAAGTTTCAAACAAAGTGCCAAAAGTGATCAAGCATACCCCTAGTGTCACGAGGAATAATCTGGAGTATTCGAAAACATTAATCCTTCGTATTATTAGGTTTAAGACATGTTCATCACTTGATATACGCGTGCACCATGGACGAAACCTGTGGTACTGCCTACTTTATGGATATTTTTTGACAAGTGTATGATTCCATAGGTTGTTCTATTAGTTTATGATTTTTCCTACCAATTTTTAACCAATTCTAAGTCATAGCCCTGGATGAGGTTTCTATATGTGGGTTATAGTCCACAAAAATGAACGTTTTGCATCAATTTTTATGTTACATAAAGTGTGTCAAAAGTTAGAAAGCATACCCCTGATATCCCTAGAGTTGAAGAATATGAGAATATTATTTATTCGTATTGATGGATTTATTGTGTGTCTAGCGCTTAATATTGACATGAAAATAGACTGACATTTAGACGTGAATAAGGAAATGCGCACCATGAACAAAATATAGGGTCTAGACTACTTTAGGACTAATTTTCCAACTTTTTTGTTTCATAGTCCATTCTATATATGTTTAGGATAGCTAGCTCATACCAATTTTTATGAAAGTCCGAGCCTCGAGGTTAGGGTGGGTTATAGTGCACAAAACGTGGACATGCATGCGCAACATTGACCAAACCGAAGTTATGAGCTACGTTTAGACTATTTTGTCACGCTTCTGGTTCCATAGTCCATGACATATATTGAGAACTCCTTATATCACTTTACATCTAATTCTGAATTAAGGTCCTAAATGAGGTTTCGACATGCATAATAGTCCATAGAAAAGGTCTTCTTTGGTTCAATTATATTATGTTTCAAAAATAAGTCAAAAGTGACCAAACATATCCACAGTCTCCACAGTACTATGTATGGAGCATGTAAGAACAATAATCTTTATTTTTATAAGTTTATGGCATATTTAACGCTTAATATAAAATATTAGAATAGATAATGATTTTGACTCTTAATCAACATGCGCACGAAAGATAAAAGATGGTAAGGGTTACTTTTGGGATATTTTATGTCATGTTTATAGTTCCGCAGTCCCAATCTATTTTTTCGAGATGTCTTATACCAGTTTTCATTGAACTTTGAGACGCGGCCCCAAATGAAGTTTTGTCCTTGGTTAGTCTTTACAAAATACCTTTTTTCAATTGTTTAAGTTTCAAACATAGTGCCAAAAGTGAGCAATCATTAATCTTTCGTATTATTAGGTTTAAGACATGTCCATCACTTAATATACACATGCACCATGGACGAAACCCGTGTACTGCCTACTTTATGGATATTTTTTGACACGTGTATTCTTCAATAGTTTGTTCTATTAGTTTATTATTTTTCCTACAAATTTGCAACCAATTCTGAGTCATAGCCATGGATGAGGTTTTTATATGTGGGTTATAGTCCAAAAAAACGACCTGTTTGCATCAATTTTCATGTTACGGAAAATGTGCCAAAAGTGAGCAAGCATACCCCTAATATCCCTATAGAGTTGAAGAATATGAGAATATTATCTATTCGTATTGATATATTAATTGTGTGTTTAGCGCTTAGACAGAGGTTTGGACGCGAATAAGGAAATGCGCACCATGAATAAAATATAGGGTCTAGGCTACTTTAGGACTAATTTTCCCACTTTTTTTTTTCATAGTCCATTCTATATGTTTAGTGTAGCTAGCTCATACCAATTTTTATGAAATTCCGAGCCTGGGTACCAAATGAGGTTTTGTGATGGTTTATAGTGCACAAAACGCCTCAAAACGGTCGTTTTTCGGTCAATTTTGTATGTTTCCAAAATATGCCAAAATTGCAAAATATACCCATATTGGCTCTATGAGTATGATTTGAGAAAATGAAAACATTATTCTTTACAATTTATAGGTTTGCAACATGTGCTTTTAGCACTTAATATGGATATAAAAATATAAGGTTTCAACATTTAATTTAATATATAAATGTGCACTATGGACAAATGGTATGAGTTATATTTTGACTAGTTAATGATGCCTTCTACAAACTTTCTTCAAATTCCGAGTCGGGTTCCTAATTGAGATTTTGTTGGGTTATAGCTTACAAAAACGGTCGTTATTTGGGTCAATTTTACCGAAATCAAGTGGATTCGACGATGATGTTGTCAGTAACAATGAAGATAAGCTTGACGAAGATCCTATAAAACCTACCATTGTAAACACTAGAGTTTATAATAGAGGAAGAAATCCCCAAATTAGATAACAATGTATTAAAAAGAAAAGAAATGAAAACCCTATAAATTGGGGGAAATGATATAAACCTTTTTGTTTAGGACTGAAAATACTATTTTCAATGAGGAGGAGGGAGCAAGTATGGGTGCTGGAACATGGGGTTCTGGGGAAGGGTGGAGACAATGACCTTTTAGGTGGCCGGGAGTAGTGTTTGGGAAGAGTGTACGGTTGGAGGCTACACAGAAGGGAGGAAATGATATGGAGGGTTTTATTATTTTGGGTTCACCTTTTTTGTATAGAAAAATGGCCTTTTCAAACCTTTTCTTGCCAAAATGAAAAGTTTCGAACTTTTTCCTTCTGAAATTTTATTAAAATTTTGGGTGACCGCAAAAACAAATGCTTTGAAAGTTGTTTTCAAATTTTTAGGAGCAAATTTATGCGTTTTGCTTTCTTGGAGATGGGCGACGAAAAAATAAAGGTGTTTCCCTTGACATAACTCTAAAAGGCTACGAATTAAGTCAAGTTGTCGCCCAAAATATATAATCAAATGCAACAAACACATGCCGTGAATTGAGTGGTTCATTAAGGGCAACGATAAGATCCGTTCGTTGCCTAAGACAAGCATTGGGCGGCAAAAATAATATTCGTCGCTTTAGTTTGAGTTGAGGCTACGACTTAGTTTTTCGCCGCCCAAAGTTTCTCAATTGTGTCACGAACCTTATATTCGTCGTCCCTCTAAGCAAAGGTCGTGGTCCAAAACCCTTTTTCTTTTAGTGGTTCTACATCAGTGTACCAATCAAATGCAATACCCTTAAGAGAGCCATTAGTGACAGCGGTGTTGCATGTCTCTATAAAGTGCACGACACGTTGTGTTTGGGTTGCTCTTGCCATCAAATATAAATAGTTAAAATTTGGCTGGTTGATAACTATACGACATCCTCATGTTAAGGCCATGTCCATGATACGCGTGTCCATATTAAGGCCATGTTCTCTCCAACTGAATTCGCATAACTGTACTGAACTGAATATGAAGGAACTGGAGAAAAATGGAAAGAACTGTAGGGAACTGGAGAGAAATGGATCGAGAGGATTGGAAAGAACTGGAAGGAACTGAAGAGGAGTGAAAGAAACTGAAATGAGTTGAAAAAATAGAAGGAATTAAATTAGAAGGAACTGAAGAAAACTGGAAGGAACTGTATCCTACTTGAAGGAACTGGAGAGATTTGGAAGCAACCGGAAGGAGTTGGAAGGAATTGAAACTCACCGGAATTCATATGAAGAGAACAAGGTCTAAGGTTCAAAACCTTAAAATTGTCTGAAGTCCATATGAAACACTAAACATGTAGAAAACCTATTAGAACAAATGAATGAATAATGTTCTTATATACTCCATGTATAATGTTAGGGTAAATACGAGTATGTTTGATCACTTTGGTACATTTTTGTAAACATAAAAAAATGTCGTTTTGTGGATTATAATCCACGTAAAAATCTCATTTGGAGCATCAGCTCGCAATTTGATGAAAATTGGCATTAATAAGCCTAAAAGTAGTCTATACTGTTTTTGTCCTTCATGCACATGACCATATAAAACGTATCGTAAAGCTATCAATATGAAGGAATAATGTTCTCATATGATACAATTAAAAATCCCGGGGACACTAGGGCAGGGTATGCATGGTCACTTTTGACACATTTTTGAAAACAATAATTTATCAAAAAAAATGCTTTTTTTGGATTATAAATCACACTAAAATCTCTTTTGGGGCATCGGCTCGCAACTTGATGAAAATTGATAAAAGCCATCCTAAACATTTAAAATAGACTATGCAATTAGAAACGCGGTATAAAAAACGAATAGGCAAAATTAAACTAGCACATACTATCGATGTTGTCCATGTCTAATAAGCATCGAAATACTAATATGTTTGTCATGTCCCTTTCAAGCACTAAAGATGTTTTACACCTATGTATACAAGGAAAATCATGTTCTCATATATTTCAACCATGTTTTTCGGAGACACTAAGAAAAGAACTAGATCAAGCAGTTAGAGCTCTCTTATCCAATTATAAGGTTGGGGGTTAGGTTGGGGGATCGATTTTTATTAGTGACTTTGTGCGCACATTTCAAACAAAAAAATAAACCTTTTTTAGAGACACTAAGGTTATATTTTGTCACTTTTAGCACATCTGTAGAGGCATAAAAATTTCGTTCATGAAAAAAAATTCGTTGCCTTTAAATTCTCATAAGTAGATGTTTAGATAAGATATTTACAATTTGATGCTAATGTGGAACTATTTGGTTATATGCATAAGTTATTTGTTTTTCCACCACAGTAGTCTGAATAAGCTATTTTCTATAGCATTTTTTTCATAAGTTCTGCTTTTGGTTCCGGGACTGGATAAGAGAAAAAGTCAAACCAAGGGGATCAGCTGAAAGGTGTTTGTTGTCCTTTTTGCACATTCGCGATCGATTTGAAAGGACTCATTTCAAACACGTTACTCTGCCAATCTCAAACCAATTCCCCTTCACCGCTACACAAGAGAAGTACGGCCTTGCTACGTGTCAATGTTGTTCGTCTGATCTTTCCTTTTCCTATCACAAGACCATCTAGTCTAGTTTTATATTGGAAATTTGGAATGTGCCAACTTATAGAGTAGTACGTACACTAATAATGCATATGATGACGGGTTAAATTAACTTGATTGCAAATTACGTGCATGCATTTCGGCCTGATTTCGGAGCTGTCGTAAGCATTGTGTTTAGCTCAATGAATTCGTCTTGTAATACTGAAAGTGACTGCATCTTTTTTCTTGAAATAGTGACTGCCTTATAATCGAGCGCCACAGCCGGTATTTGAAAATTAAAGTAGTATCTTAAGTATCTTTGTATTAAGTAACTTTAAGGTACATCTACTTCAATTATTATCTCTAATTTCTTTTAAGGTATGCTGATTAAAATAAGCAAGCTACCATATTAGGGTACTGACTCCTGGGGCTAGCAAGTAGTAAGCTCAGGCCACGGCTATAGTGGTGGTTGCCATGATATATTGATATGTGAGGGTGTGTAGGCAGTGTAGCTAGGTCTTTAGTAAACTGCAAGGGGGGGGAAGGTGGGAGGCTAAGGACTAAGGTTATGAACTTTTTGTTTACACAAATGATCGAGGAAAACAGTCTACTATAGTTTATAATTGAGTTAAAGTGATCATCTTTTATTAGCACTGTATAATAATGACCATTTGAAGACACAAGGTGTTTGTTTATTGCCACTTAATTTTAACTTAAAATTACACGATCTCATACAAACCTGGTGAGTTTTTTTTTTTTTTTTTGATATAAAGACCCGAAGGCCAAACTCATTTATTAGATAAAGCTTCAGAACATAACAAGCGGTGAGTTTTAATATAACATAAACATTTGGTAAAATATATAGTTCAACAAGTAGGTGCACCGGGGGGCGAGGGAAGGGGGGGAGGGAATTGAGATGAGAATCTAAATCTTTAAGTTGAAACCTTACCAAAATGTAACAAAATTACTTTTCTATGTACGACTGTCCTACTCAAGTGATATACTTCTTAAAAATAAGAAAAATGGTGATACTAAATGGGGGGTCAAGTACAATTTCTTGGAAGAAAATTAGAAAAAAAAATAAGTATTACCACTGGTGGTACCATAGACTAAAAAAATGGAAAGTAATAATCCCTTATATGTAGACAAATATTTACAATATTGTTAAAAAGTGTTCAAGCACAATCGTTGTGCCTTGTCATCTTTCATGAAATTTTGTCACATAATACATATTAATTATCTTAATTAGCTTCTCAATTAATTTTAGCTTGCTTTACATTCTTATAGAATAAAATACTTAACGCCCTATTAGTTACTTCACCTTCAATGATTACACCAAACTAATGGAATAAGACAATACTTATTCTCCTTAAAAAATTATAAGTAAAATTTAAAAGTACAAAAAATATGTTCACTAGAAACATTATCATCAACCCCGTGAATTTCAGGGGGCCAAAAAATTAGTTATATTAAAAAGACTGTTTTTCTTTTTTAATTTCAAAATGGATTAAGCTAGTTAAAATCGAGTTAAACTTGTCACTTCAATTTATTAGAGCTGCAATTGGACAGGTCGGATTATCACGGGTTTGGTCATTATTATTGGTTTGGGTCCACTCACATCAATCATGACCACCTTCTATTCGGATTTTGGCTCGTATTGGGTATGTGCAGAGTCACAATTGGATTATTTATTCAGTCAGGTCGGGTTATGGTCAATTTACGGCCTGGTAAGATCTTATTCAAATAAGTTTCGGGCTGGTCAACCTTAGGTTGAATAATTAGGCCTTGTTTGGCAATTGGCTATGGTCTATTGGATGGAAATGTCGGCATGTTTGACCGGCTGGAATAAGTTGGTTGTATTGATCGATTGGAATGGTTGCTTGTTTCGGTTGGCTAGGATGAAAAGTGTTTGGTAAAATTAATTGGAATTAGTAGGCTTTTTAGTTATAAACTGGGCTTGTTTCTTTTGAATTGTATCGGGTTTCGGCTAAGCATTGGTTCAGGTTGGTTTAAAGTAGTGATTTTGTATCTGGTTGCGGTTCAGGTCAACTTTAACTTGTCAGCTCTATATTTTATTGATATTGTAATAAGTGATCACTTTAAATGTTGAGTCAAAAATCGACGACTTTAAAACGCTAACTTCCTAATAAATAGTTTTATTTGAAAAATAGATGCGATCTTCTAAAAAAATTCACAAATTTTTTAAAAATTTCTTCTATATTTGTGATAAAAGTAGACGAGCTCCTTGCAAATGAAATCTACATAAGCTCTCCGCAAGGCCGCAAGTCCAATTCAAGTCATATATTTAAATTTCTTTGTTAAGTCAACATAACTCGACCTAACTTTATCATATAAGTAGACGCGCTCTCCCAACTCTTTTTGAAAAAAATTAACATGTGTATTAGTGATATGATATAAATGAATGTAACAAATATGAATCATAGCCAGTGTCTTAATCTAAGCAAGGGTACCCAAGTAACTCCTATGGACTACAAAAGGGTGTTTAAAGATATTGTCGACTTTGATAAAAAGTTTCAAATTTGTTGAATAATTAAGCTGGATCGTAATATGGTAGCTTAAGCCCATAGTCTCGCTATAGATTGGAGGACAACCACCGCTGCTGGGGCAAATAGGGTCGAGAGCTAATTTCCTTTTTATGTTTTTGGTTAACCTTTGTCAAAAGAAAAAAAAAAAAAAACTATGCAAGGTCCCACAAAGAATATGACTCCTCCTGCTAACTTGATGAAGACCTTGCCATTGACAACCTCCTATCCTTGTCACGACATCGGCATATATACAACTTTATAATCAAATAATCGTCAATCTTTTTGGCCCTTAAAATCGATCGAAAGTGAAATACTCTTGATACGCAAGACACGTGTGATGTTTTTCTATTTTGTTTCAGCAAGTCTCTTGTGAGACGGTCTAATTTTAGTACTAAAATTAGACGGCTCAATAAGCCCATTTATTATGTCTCTCTGCTCTCCCCTACCCCTTTGAAATTTCAGTTACCAACCCCTCCCCTCCCCATACCCCTGCAACTGCCTCCCCCTACCCCCTCCAACTGCCTCCCCCACCCCTCCCGACACAGCTTCTCATCCGCCACCGCGTCATCGCCACCATCGCGTCTTATCACCCCCACCGCTTCACAACCATGAATACTACCACCCCGACCCCTGCAAACTACCTCCTTGCCTGCTTAA